>OX101754.1:66284638-66558018 GCA_944452675.1 Tachina lurida | reverse complement strand
CATGCACAAAAAAGTATGGGAAACATTTAATTGTAGAACCATACGTGATTACATGAGTTTGTATCTTAAAACTGATGTTCTTTTGCTGACAGATATTTTTGAAAACTTTTGAAAAGTTTGCAAAAGAATACATTGTCTTGATCCACCTCATTATTATACACTCCCAGGTCTGTCTTGGGATGCAATGTTGAAGTATACAAAAATTGAGTTAGAACTTTTAACAGATCTGGAAATGTATAATTTCATCAAACGTGGCATTCGAGGTGGTCTTACACAGTGCTGTAAAAGACATAGTAAGGCAAATCATAAGTATCTGAGTACTTATGATAAAACGAAACCCTCTGAGTATATTTTATAATTAGATGCAAATAACCTTTACGGTTGGGCTATGTCGGAATATCTTCCGTCGGCTGGTTTTTCATGGACCAACGAGTTTATTCACCCGCATGATATTCCATCTAATTCGGAAATAGGTTATATATATGAAGTTGACCTAGTTTACCCTTCTGATTGTCATGATCGCCACAATGACCTACCATTTTGTGCTGAAAACAAAATAATTGGCGGAAGTAAGCATGCAAAATTAGTAGCCGATCTTTCAAATAAAAAGAGGTATATAATACATTATAAGACCTTGGAACAATGTTTGAGTAATGGTGTAGTTTTGGAGAAAGTTTACCGCATTCTTCAATTCAAACAGAGGCCATGGATGAAATCATATATTGATTTAAATACACAATATAGAGCCAGGGCAAATAATTCATTCGAAAAAGACTTTTTCAAATTATTAAACAATGCTGTATATGGCAAAACCATGGAAAATGTTGATAAGCGGAAAGATGTACACTTACGTAGTGAATGAAGTCGTACTAACCGCAACCATTTAGGTATAGGAGAACTGATATCCAAACCGAATTTCCATAGCATATCACAATTTACGGACTCAATGTGGGCTATACAAATGAATAAAACTCTAACATATTATAGTAAGCCCATTTATTTAGGTTTCTGTATATTAGAACTATCAAAGTGGAAAATGTATGATTTCCACTATAGTTACATGAAACCAAAATATGAAGAGAAAGTAAATTTGAACTATATGGATACAGACTCCTTTATCTATTCTATTCAAACAGATGATTTTTATAATGACATAAGGGATGACTTGAAAGATCGGTTTGACACTTCGTCATACGCAGAAAATAACCCTTTTTATTTCCCACTCTTAAATAAGAAGGTATTGGGTATGATGAAGGATGAAACAGAGGGGAGGTTTATAACTGAATTTGTTGGACTAGCACCAAAAGTTTATTCATACACAACTGAAGGTGGTGAAAATGTCAACAAGGCAAAAGGGGTTAAGAGGTGCATTGTAAATAATTATAATCTAGATGTATATAGAAATGTTTTATTCACAAAACAAAAAATAACAACATGTATGCAGACATTTACGTCAAAATTGCATACTATTTTAACAAAAGAATCAAATAAAGTAGCATTAAGTTGTATAGATACAAAACGTAGTATAAGTATTAATAACATTAACACATACGCGTGGCACCATTACCAATTAGACAGCGGTAATGGTGAAGTAGATTTAGATTTGCTATTACAAGAAATTGAAAACAGTAACGCAAATTCAAATAATTTGAATTTATTAATTCAAGAAATAGATAGTTTAGAATAATTAGTGATTATATATAAACATTTTAAATTTTTTAAAACCTTTTGTAAATATAAAATAAGAAAACAGTTTGAAATAAATATTTGTAAATAGTTATAAAATAAGAAAATTTGATTGTAAAATTAAATGTTATATTTATCTGCAAAAGTTGTACAATTTTGAAATATTTTTCAGTTTAAATAAGAAAAACTGTTTGTAAATAAAAAATTGTTATATTGTTTTTTTTTTTGAAAATTTCTTTTTTTTTTAATAAACGAATGCTCATTACTACTTACATTTTCCAATATGCATTCAAAATATGCAAATTCAAATGCTTTAAATTTATTAATTAATTTATTAATTAATCAAAAAGAAAATTTAGAATAATAAAACATTTTGAACTAAATATTTGTATATATTAAATAAAAAAATTTGATTGTATATATCATATATTATATTTATCTGCAAACGTTGTACAATTTTGAAATATTTTAAACTTAAATAAGACAAACTGTTTGTAAATAAAAAACAAATGTTATATTGCTTTTGAAAATTTCTTCACTATTTATTTATTTCATATAGTACATGGAAATATGTAAGTATTACTATAAAGTGTTTAAATAATTTTTTGCACAATTCCAGTTAGTGGTGTATACTCCATCAATCGATCATAAAGAATCAAACAGTATGCATTTGTATTTTGTGGTACCGGCTTACTAGTTTCAAACTCTATTTTAACATCAATAGGTCCGCTCTTTATCATTTCATTTTGATAGCTCACATCAATTACAATGATTGGTTTGTTTTTGAATTCTTCGCAAGTGAGAAGTGGTTGAGCTTCCCTCATATAGTAATTTTGTTGAAATTTTGCAAAGACCTTACCAAGGCTGAGTCATACAGGCCAATAAGTCTCCTATCAACAATGTCAAAGCTTTTCGAAAAACTGCTCATGACAAAATTGTCCCCAATTCTAGTTAATAGTGGGTGCATACCGGACCATCAATTTGGTTTTAGAAGTCAGCATAGCACCATTGAACCAACTCATAGATTGGTCCAATTTATAAGAAGAACATTTGAAGAAAAGAAGTATTGTTCTGCGCTGTTTATAGACGTTTCTCAGGCATTTGATAAAGTGTGGCATGAAGGCCTAATTTTAAAATTAAAAACATACCTGCCAATAAACGTTGTAAGTCTTTTGGAAAGTTACATTACTGCCCGGAAGTTCACTGTTGTGGAAGGAGACTTTATGAGCATGCCTGAAACTATCTCATCCGGTGTGCCACAGGGGAGTATACTGGGGCCAGTTTTGTATTTGATTTATACTTGTGATATGCCTCTGAGCAGCAATATCCACACTTCCACATTTGCTGATGATGATCGACGGCTTACTTGGAAACAACATATTGACTCTAAGTTAACCAAAATGAAACTAAAATTAACTCAGGTACATTGGCTGATTGGTAGAAATTCAACCCTCAGTCTAGATTGCAAACTTTTGATATACAAGTCTATTTTGAAACCCATATGGTGCTACGGAATTCAACTATGGGGCACTGCTTCAGCTTCCAATGTCGAGAGAATCCAACGAAGGCAAAATAAAATTTTGCGATTAATAACATCGGCTCCATGGTATATAAAAAACTCAAATATACATCGTGATTTGAATATGCCACTAGTGGTTGAAGAAATTGCAAAATATGCAGGCAAATATTTAACAAAACTCGAGTCACATCCTAATCCGCTTGCTCGTAATATTTTGAACTTTACTGGACACGTCCGCCTAAAAAAGAGGGATACAATTGCTCTTATACTCAACACTCCAGATGGGACTGCTTGAAAATACTTTTATTTTATTTTATTTTTTCTTCCTTTTGATTATCACTACTTATGTATTATTTATAACTATCTCTAAATTTATGTCCGACAGTGGTCGGGCCTAATAATTATATTTTAGATTTAAGATTTGAATACTTATTGTTAGTTCATATTTGAAGATACAAAAAATAAAAATATGTATTAAAAAAAAAAAAAATTTTGCATACATATCATATAAAATTGCATAACGATTCTCATCAAATTTAAGGTTTAAGTCATCATATGGATAAGAGTCTGAATTTAAGTGTACTTTAATATTTTTTAAGTCTGAATGAATATATTTATTGTTATTTTCCAAAACTAATATTATAAATCTGGGCCGCTCTCTATTCAGTGATAACTTTACATTCCAATTGTGATTCCTTCCACCAGCAAAAGTGGGATTGAAATAACAATCCCAGCTGCGAAATGCAATAGGTTAAGAGGAGCCACCTTTAATAACCTTCATTATTTGTAGTTTCTTAGAATCTGAAAGTTGAACGTGTGGAATTCTCCATGTTATGTTTGTAATTGATAAACTTAGAACTGCATTTGCATCTGTTGAATAATATGCATTTGCGTCACTTGAACTTCGTAGTAGAATAAGTTCATGTTTACTATTCAATATAATTTTATTGAAATCTTCAGCAAATCCCATTAGTAATTTTAAAGGTACGCAAAAATTGAATTTAGATATAGCTAGTTCCTCAGAAACACACCATCCAGCATTTCTCATCATATTGCTTTCAAATTGATTTAATGAAACATAGTTCTTGATTGTACTACTTGTTCCCAAGTATCGGGTTCGATCAATTTCAACCCCATTAATTTCATAACGTATTTCATCAAACAAATATGCAACACAATTATTCTTCAGCCTAACATTTGACGGTTCTTCACCTTTACTATTCTTTATATTTCCCTCTATAAATAAAAAACTTTCCGAGGGTAGAACATATAAGTCTTGATTTTGTAGGTTAATTCGAATTTCATCATTGTTTTTAAATGACTGAATATATGGTACATAACTATGAAAGTCTTTTTTTGTTATACTCTCGTCCGAAACCGGTTGCTCCAATACGTTAAGTATATCAGACATTTTTGTTTACTTTAAATTTAAGTAGCTTTAAGAATCTTTTATTTTCTTCTGTTAATTTCGGTCTTATAGCCTTAACGGTATCTGCAGAAATGTTCAGATTTATATTTCTTCTTGTGGTTTTATTATAAATTATCATTTTTGTCTTGGCCTCAAATGCAACCTTAGGGTTATCTCTTCACCTCTAAAGTTTATTAAACGTCCCTCTTGATCAACAATCCAAATTTTAAGATATGTTATTTCCTTAACGTTTACTGGCAGATAAACTAGATTATTAGCGTTCACGTCTAATTTATAACCTGGAGGAACGTCTAAAGCAAACTCGTGAAGTATATGTGCTGGAGAGTCATTCATGTATGCTCCTTGTATTATATTACATTGAATTTGTATAGCATTAACTTTCAGAATATTTACAAGTTGATTAGATAAATGTACTACTCCTGCCTTTAAAGATTTTCCCGCAAAACCAAGCAATTTACCAATTGATCGCGGTTGATTAAAATAAATTATGTCGTGTGAAGAACTTATTTCTATTTGCAAAGTATTATTATTCGGTTCAATTATTATGGTTTTATTAAAATTAGTTTTTTTATATTGTGTAGTTATGTAATCGACAATGTCTTGCAACTCATAAGACCCTATGGGAATTTCAATAACTGCATCTCCAATATGGAAAAGATTATTATCGTAGTCTACATTCGGAATAGAATTATACGAATGGAAGTCGATTAGGGAGCATTCGTACTCATCCGTTAAAATTATAGGTGGGAAATAGTTTGCTTTTAAAATTGAAGAGCTTCCGCTTAATGCCAATGTTATTGACATGGTGAATGCTTAATTGTAAATGAAATAATAATGCCTTAAAGAAGTTGTTTAATTTATTTCTCGTTTACTTACTTATTTTATAATATTTCAGTTTTATTTATCCATGAATTGTGTTGACTTGAAAAACCTAACCATTTAACATATGCCTTATTTCCTCTAGTTCTCAATACTTTTTCAACCAGAAACGTATTCGGAAAACGTGTGCTATGTATTTCCTCCTTATAAAAGCCTCCTTTAATTTCATGTCCTTGATAGTCTTCCAATAAAAATGTTATAGGAAAAGTGTTCTGTATCGATCTTATTTTAAATATTTCTGTTGTCCAGTTTGGAGTGTATCCCTTCTCAAAAACGTTTTTGTATTTACTAATGCGGACGTAGTCTCCAACTTTATATCGTGAAGGTTTGAAAATTTTCAAATTACTATATACAGTATTCAAGAGATGTTTTTCATTGTTATGAGTTACGTCATTTGGTGCCATTTTTATTTTTCCATGTTTTTTCTTATTATACTGTTTAATCAAACTTTTATAAATATCAATCCATTTATAAGTTCCGTTGTTACTAAACTCTTTCCACATAATCTCTTTCAAGGTTCTATTGAAGCGTTCAACAATTGAAGCTTTCATTACACTATATGTAGAATAGTGATTAATTGAATATTTTCGCATCAACCCTCCAAACTCTTTATTGAAAAATTCTCTACCATCATCTGTCTGTAAATTTTTAGGAACACTCCCCATACCAAGTATTTTCTTGAATGAATTACAAACTTCTGAGGCAGTTTTAGATTTAATTGCTTCAGCCCACGCATATTTTTAAAAGGTATCTATGACAGTTAACATATATTTATAACCATTATTATATGCTGAATAATTTCCCATTTCTACCAAGTCCGCTTGCCAGAGATCATCAATTCCTTTCATAATAACTCGGCGTCGTAAGAAGTTCTTCCGTGCTCGTGCATGAAGCTCACTAACTACTGCTCTTTTTTCCATTGTATGGTGATATTGTAGTCATTACGTTATATATATCCGTTATTTTCTTATTTAAATCTTTTATTTCACTTCTTAGCAGCACAACTTCTTCACTTATTCCCCTTTTTAAATTCTCCTTCATGTGTCTTATTTGTAAAATCAAATAAGCTTTGTTAACAGCATCATATCCATCCAAAGGTGAAGCTACGTTTATAATCCTTTTATTGTCAATGTTTATTTTATTTCCATCCAGTGTAAAACCAAAATGTTTCAAGAGATATTTTCTTCTTCCTTCGTTACTAGACCTTTGATTAAAATAATGACCGAATTTGTCGACAGTCATACTTTTTGTTTTATCACCTCTACTCAATTATATTTGCTTCTCTCAATTCTTCAATTATTGATGCTATTTCATTAGAATGATTATTATTTCCGGCTTGTTGTGATGCTATTAACAGTCTTAATCGGTCTACAATTTCATTAGGATTGTCCCAGTATATATAGTTTGGTGTATTAAGATTTACTCTCATTAAACCTTCACCAATGTGAGTAGTAGCAAATAATTTATTAATTATTTTTGTATACTTGAAACCTCTATTTCCTTTAAGTCGGTTACTGGGATCGTAGTTTACTCTATGTGCATTTGTATCAAGTAAAATTCGTTTATAAATATCTAGTTCAGTTGAGTCATACTGTTCGGGCCTTTTGTGAAATAGTAATGAGTAAAGCCCTGCAGTTAATGCCCAAGATTTATTTCCTATGGTTATTTTGTCCTCACTTAGCTTAAGATATGAATTTCCAAATTTCCAATCACCATTTTCATCCTTATAAGGTCCAAATATGGTATCGAGTTTTTTGTTTTCAAACAAATCTGTTAAATTAAATTTCCAATCATCAGGTTGGGAATAAAATGTTTCATTCAAGTGTGAATCTTCTTTATTTTCACTTTTCCCCGGTAAAGGACTAAAACACTCTTTTTTAGTGGGAGTACTGGTAATAATCTTTTTTTGGTGTCCTTTAATTTTACTATAATTTTCAGATTTAATTCTTTCATTAGAAAATTTTATTGGATCTAATGAATCATCAGATAATTTTACAAGTTTTTTAAGTGGTTCTGTTATAGGTTTAAATGTATGTTCTAATTTATTAAACGATTCTGCTTCACCTTGCTTGATACTTTCGAATTTCTTTTTTAAAATTTTTCTTGATTTCACCAATTCTTTTAATATACTTTCTTCCATGTTGGGTTACTGGAGAATAGCTTAGCTAGTTGCAAACTGCTTTTTGAAACAGCTAAACAGCTTTTTGAAACAGCTAAACAGCTTTTTGAAACAGCAAAACAGCTTTTTTTTTTTTAAACAGCAAAACAGCCTTTAATTAGAAAATGTCCGCAGCAGTTGGATGAATATTTATAACTAAGGTTGAATGAAAACATCAAAGCCTTTTCTATAGCGCCCATTCCACACATCATCATCCTTGCTGATCACAAGAAATCCATATTTTTCCTTCCAACATTCCTTACATATATTATGAAACATTTTGGGACTCATATCACTTCCAACATGATCATTATAAATATGTTTTAAATTTAAGTCGTCTTGTTTAAACATTATGATGACATTTGCATTATCTCGTACTAAATGTTTTGGAATACGTGTATAAGTTTGACACAGATAAAACGAATCAATGTCTCTATGACGACCCATACAAAAATATGATCTAATATTATTCTGTTTTTCGCATGCAACATCATCAAATATCATTATAGAGCTTCCCTTCGCCTTATCAGGTGATATGACATCTTCATTCTCTGTAAATGTGTAAAGACCCATTCCCTTTACTGATGAAATAAGTTTTTCAAGATACTTATATTTTGGCTGTTGTAATGACTTTGAATACAAGTAAATATTTTTAAACTTTAATCCATTTGGGCTTTCGATTAAACTGAGCATTACATTTGTTTTTCCGCAATTAAATGGACCTACTATTAATGCTCTTATAGAATTTGGTAATAGGCAGCTGTGCTTAGTTCGGCTATTGTATTCAATGAAATCGAAATTTCTTACTAAGATATTTGAATGTTGCTTAATCAAATGCATCTTTACAACTGACAGTTATATTAAAATTTAATTCATTCACAATCTCATATATAAGTATATATTGACAAGTTTGAATTTATTTACAGAAATAATTAAAAGTATAAATGATTGTGTATTCAACTAAAAAATTTAATGCGAAACAGACAGTTCAAGGAAAAGGACTGGTAAACAATTTGATTAATTCACTACCAGTTGAACTTCATTTACCTGGATATCAATTTTGTGGACCTGGAACAAAATTAGAAAAACGGTTGAAGAGAGGAGATAGAGGAATTAATCCGTTGGATGCTGCTTGTCGAGTTCATGATATTGCTTATTCTCAGAGTACTGATATTAAAAAACGCCATCAGGCGGATAGAGAACTAGCTAATAAAGCTTGGGAGAGGGCAACAGCTAAAGACAGCACATTCGGAGAAAAAATAAATTCGTACCTTGTAACAAACGCTATGAAATCTAAAGTGAAATTTGGTTTGGGTGTTAAATCCAAAAACTTTAAGAAAACTTATAAGCAAAACCATTTTCGTAATGCAATTAAAGCAGCTACAACTATATTAAAGAAAAATAAGCCTACAGATATAAACGATGCTATACAACTTGCACGAAATGTTATTAAACATTCTTTTCTTGGGAAAAAGTCTGAAGTAAAAATTCCAAGAATTATTAGAGTTCCCAAAATTGGCGGGTTATTACCTTTGATACCGATACTTACAGCACTTGGAGCATTAGGTGCAATGGCTTCTGGAGGTTCACAAATTGCTAAAGCTATTACTATAGCTAAAAATGGTAGAGAACAGCTGGAAGAAAGTAAACGACATAACAGAGCATTAGAGGCAATAGCAATAGGAAAAGGTCTCTATCTCAAACCTTATAAAAAGGGATATGGAATATTTTATACGACAACTAGATCAAAAAACTATTAAAGCTGCTACCCAACAGACCACTAACAGATATGGATTTAAGAACTTTTGGAAAGAAGTATATTCATCACTTTAGAGGAATTTATATGAGAGATGAACTTCCTAATATTCCACGGAGGATAGAATGTGGAATTATCAACTTAGACTCTAATAACGGAGATGGTACACATTGGGTAGCATGTTATAAAAATAATGATAATGTAGAATATTTTGATAGTTTTGGTAATCTTCAACCACCCTTAGAAGTATTAAGATATTTGGGAAACAATATAAAGTATAACTATAAGAGATATCAGAAATTGATTGCATTTAATTGTGGACATTTATGTTTAAAGTTTTTAATAAAATACCAAATAAAAAACAATGCGGAATAAAGAAAAAGAAAACAAATCACATATTTGTTTAATTAATTCATTTATAGTTTCATTTCATTTCATTTATTATCCATTCTTAACAATAGTCTGTGTATTTTTACATCTGTTACAATTTTGCTTTGCATTTTTTTTCCTATTTCGTAACAAAGACGTGTCAGATCAACTTCAATATCTCTCTCATTAATTCCTTTTATGTCGCTTAATTGTATTTTAGTTTTTCTCAATGCTGAACACGTTGGAATGTAGTAATCGTAATAAAAATGTAGAATTTGCTTCCTGAGGATGCCGTTCCAACATATAATTGAAGTTAAGAATATTCCAACACCAATAAGAGATTTCCACGTATCTGGTTCTATTTTAATTTTGTAGTTGTCCTGCTGAATAATTAAACGATAGCTACCGTTTTTAAATTGAAATATATAGGCTGTATTCCTTTCAGTAGTATCATCTATTAAATTTACGGAATTTAAAACTTCTCTCTGAGAAAGGACACTGCTAATATAAGTTTTATAGTGCATTAAACGTAGCCACTCTTCCCGATCCAATCCAATAAAATGTTTATTTTTGTAATGTAGCCATATCATCGGCTTAAATCCATTTAGAGTTGAAAGGCCACAAGAAATTTTTAATTTTAAATTCAGGAAGTACTCCAGCTCAAAAACCACATCCTGTATTTGAGGTTTCTTTGATTGTTCAAAAAAATGTCTCACTTTATTTTCCATTTTCAAAAGAGAATATTAATTTTTTTTACTATACACTTCGGAAGTAAATTTTAAACTGATGATGACTTCGCTTTAAAAAATCCCTTTATATTGAAAATATTTTGAATACTATGCTCTATCTATTTATATATATGTTATTGTGTTAATAATGTATACAATTACACACATGCATCCATACATATACATACATAATATATACATATATACATACATACATAAATACATAAATAAATACATACATACATACGTACATACATACATACGTACATACATATATGTATGTTGTCTAAACGTTTCTAAGAAAAAATAAGACATGTAATTTATGTTTCCTTTCAAATATTTTGTTTAT
This sequence comes from Tachina lurida, assembly GCA_944452675.1. Lineage (NCBI taxonomy): Eukaryota > Metazoa > Arthropoda > Insecta > Diptera > Tachinidae > Tachina > Tachina lurida. The sequence continues at coordinate 66,547,145 of OX101754.1, read as the reverse complement.
TTTTTTTTATGAAAAATTATAAAATTTAATTAAAAATTTTTATTAATTCATCTCAATCTTCCTTTCGGTTAACGGTGGCAGTCGATAACAAGTGATGAAATAAGCTTCTATATTTATCAATAATCTTCTTCACTCTTAGTTTTTTCATATGAAAAAAGTAACACGTGCACATGCCAACAACGTCTTCATTTGAATTGTCGTCATGAGAGCATGGTATCTTATCATCAAAATTCTCGTAATCAGTTTTGAATGCTCGAAGAAAAGACAGATGTTCTTCGAAAATTATATTACCGAACTCTTGTAAAAAATCATTTATAAAATCCATCGTTCTAGTTTAATTTCTTAATGAAAACTAATCATTGATTTATTAAATCCTCGTATTATATACTTACATATGTATGTTTTTATATGGTTGAATTCATATAAATTAAACAAATATTTAGTCAATTTCATTTTTTTGTTTGATTTTATTTAAAATATTTCCTTAAATACTTTTTAAACAGTTTTCATTTAAATGTAGTAAAAGGATAATAATCTCTTACAGGAGGAACTGGCTTTAACTTGAATCTGTATAAATCACTATTGTTGCTATCATTTATAGGATATTTAGAAATAAGATAAGCACCCGTAGATAAGTTTTCAATATCCTTATCACTTAGTGAATTAAATCTCCTTGGCAAATATAAAATGTTCGTTCCCAGTTCTAAGACAATAGTTTCCCCATACTTTGTAGTAATACGCTTAGCTCCAGTTATATGATACTCCTCTAGAGATAACATGTCCTTCACACTAAGTCTCTGCCTGGCGTTCAATTTATTGAAGGTAGAAATTAACTCCTCGTTGGTGCTCATAGTTATGTAACTTATATTAAACTGTGAACTTTTATATGCTAGTACAAATTATTTATAAATTTTTCATATCATATATATATATATATATATATATATATATATATATATATATATATATATATCTTTCTTTCTCTCTCTCTCTATTTATTAATTACATTTTCATATATTTCATATATATATATATATATATATATATATATATATATATATATATATATATATATGATATGAAAAATTTATAAATAATTTGTACTAGCGTATAAAAGTTCACAGTTTAATATAACTTACATAACTATGAGCACCAACGAGGAGTTAATTTCTACCTTCAATAAATTGAACGCCAGGCAGAGACTTAGTGTGAAGGACATGTTATCTCTAGAGGAGTATCATATAACTGGAGCTGAGCGTATTACTACAAAGTATGGGGAAACTATTGTCTTATTTTTCCATGTTTTTTCTTATTATACTGTTTAATCAAACTTTTATAAATATCAATCCATTTATAAGTTCCGTTGTTACTGAACTCTTTCCACATAATCTCTTTCAAGGTTCTATTGAAGCGTTCAACAATTGAAGCTTTCATTACACTATATGTAGAATAGTGATTAATTGAATATTTTCGCATCAACCCTCCAAACTCTTTATTGAAAAATTCTCTACCAACATCTGTCTGTAAATTTTTAGGAACACTCCCCATACCAAGTATTTTCTTGAATGAATTACAAACTTCTGAGGCAGTTTTAGATTTAATTGCTTCAGCCCACGCATATTTTTAAAAGGTATCTATGACAGTTAACATATATTTATAACCATTATTATATGCTGAATAATTTCCCATTTCTACCAAGTCCGCTTGCCAGAGATCATCAATTCCTTTCATAATAACTCGGCGTCGTAAGAAGTTCTTCCGTGCTCACACACAAACCGTCGAGAGATCAATTAAATTAGTCAGCTCAGTATCTTCACAAGTTGTTGGTGAAACTAACCGTAATCAAAAAATCTATTCAACAATAGCATCGAGAGCTCTTTTACCAAAAGCAAACACCAAAAAAGATTACGATAAATACATGAAAGATTGATGGAAATCGAACAAACATCATTAAATTTTTCACTGAAAATCATCTTTTTTTACCTCTTTTTTGTAAAGAATTTTTATGGCTTGTCGACAGGTTTCGACTAAAATAAAAATTTATTTTGTTTAAAATATGAATTTTATGTAGTTTTATACTTGTCTTAATATTGTATATCGCTTGCAAATTCAGAAAACGTGACATTAAAATCATCGAAATTTTGCCTATTTTTGGAAATTTTTGAAAAACTTTGAGGTTCTGGCGAAAAGTGAAATTTCGCTAATATTACTGTTTCTATGTTTTTTTGGGCTCTATTATATGTCCTCCAGAGGTTATGGTGTGGTAGAGCATTAAATTCGAAAAAAGTCGAAAATCGAACCAGTCTAATATATATATATATATATATATATATATATATATTTTTTTTTTTTTTTTTTTAATAAGTAATCAAATCTTAAATCTAAATATAATAATTAGGCCCGACCAGTATCGGACATAAACTTAGTGATAGTTACAAATAATACATAAGTAGTGATAATCAAAAAGGAAAAAAAAAGAAGTATTTTTAAGCAGTCCCATCTGGAGTGTTGAGTATAAGAGCCCTTGTGTCCCTTTTTTTTAAGCGGATGTGTCCACTAAAGCTCAAAATATTACGGGCAAGCGGATTAGGATGTGACTCGAGTTTTGTTAAATATTTGCCTGCGTATTTTTCAATTTCTTCACTCACTAGTGGCATATTTAAATCACGATGAATATTTGAATTTTTAATGTACCATGGAGCAGATGTTATCAAACGTAAAATTTTGTTTTGCCTTCGTTGGATTTTCTCTATATTTGAAGCTGAAGCAGTGCCCCATAGCTGAATTCCATAGCACCATATGGGCTTCAAAAGCGACTTGTATATCAAAAGTTTGCAGTCTAGGCTGAGTGTTGAATTTCTGCCAATTAACCAATATATTTGAGTTAATTTAAGTTTCATTTGGGTTAACTTAGAGTCAATATGATATTCCCATGTAAGCCTTCGATCAAGGTGTATTCCAAGGTATTTCACTTGAAAATGTTGAGGAATATTTTGATTGTTGATTCGAATGGGGGAACAGGTATCTTTTCTTAGGGTAAACGTTATATGAACACACTTTTGTTCATTTACTTTAATTCTCCATAAGTTCAACCATATTTCAAGCTGGGTAATGTGTGCTTGGAGATTGCGGGATGCCTCATCAGGGTTTTTGTGAATACTCAAACAGGCTGTATCATCGGCAAATGTAGAAGTGTGGATGTTATTGCTCACAGGCATATCACAAGTATAAATTAGATACAAGACTGGCCCCAGAATACTGCCCTGTGGCACTCCAGAAGATATAGACTCGGGTACACTCATGAAGTCTCCTTCCACAACAGTAAATTTCCTATCAAGGATATAACTTTCCAAAAGCTTTTGTATGTTTATTGGTAGGTATGTCTTCAGTTTTAAAACTAGGCCTTCGTGCCAAACTTTATCAAATGCCTGAGAAACATCAATAAAAAGGGCAGAACAATACTTTTTTTCTTCAAATGTCCTCCTTACAACTTGAACCAATCTATGCGTTTGCTCAATAGTGCTATGCTGACTTCTAAAGCCAAATTGATGGTCCGGGATGCACCCACTATCAGCTAAAATTGTGGACAATTTAGTCATGAGCAGCTTTTCGAAAAGCTTTGAAATTGTTGAAAGTAAGCTTATAGGCCTATATGACTCAGCCTTGGTAACATCTTTGCCTGGCTTTGGAATCATTTTAATCTTGGCAAGTTTCCAGTTATGTGGAAAATACTGCATTCGTAAAATTGCATTAAAAATAAATAGCAAGATTCTTATTGCAATATGAGGCAAGTTCATCAGCATCTTGTTACTAATGCCATCAATACCTGGAGCTTTCTTCGGGTCGAGTTCAGCAACTATTTTTTGTAGTTCACGCATCTTAAACCTTAAGGGACGAGGGGGTAGAGATACTACACTCGGTAATCCGGCAGCACCCGTACATGAATTGGGAGTGAATACAGATTTTAAATGCTCAGAAAAAAAGTTACCTTTCTCACTATCGCTTCTTGCCCAGCCTCCGGTCGAAGTACGCAGTGGTGATTTGAGATCAACGGGTCTTTTAAGATTTCTAGTAGCGCGCCATAACGAGTAATTAGATGTTGACGTTACATCAAGACCTTCTAAATACTTTTCCAGTAATGCAGTCTTTTCCGACGATAGCAGCTCTTTGAGTCGTTTAGTACATTCTTTAAGTCTGATTTTATTTAGGGGTGATCGGTGTTGTTGCCATTCTCTTCTAGCTCTCCTTTTTTCACATACAAGACGTTCAATTTCCGTAGAATAAATTCTATTAAAGCCAGTCTGCGGATAGGAAGTAGTGGCATGTTCAGCAGCCTGTTTAATATATTCGTTAAGGTTGGCAATATTAAATTCAATATCATCAGGTGATCTTAACTGAATGTTTTCTACGCAGTGACTACTAATATATTTTTTGAATCCAAGCCAGTTGACCCTATTAATCGTTTTCGCATATGAGTTAGTTAAATCACTCCTTAGTGGGTTGAAAATTGTAACTATTGTGGGAGAGTGATCGGAGGACAGATCTAGAGAGCCCTCTACGTGAATTAAGTCCCTATGGATATTTTTCGTGACGCCAAAATCTATAAAATCTGGAATTTTTCTTACATCAGTAGGCCAGTAAGTAGGCTCCCCACTCGAAATGACATCTAGGCCCATTTTTGAAATTGTATTAAACAACGCTCTACCTCTAGGTGTAACAAGACGCGAGCCCCAGTACGTATGTTTTGCATTGTAGTCACCAGCTGCTACGAAACAAGATCCAAGCGATTTGTAGAACTTCTCATACTGATCTTCGGTAACTGAAAATCTGGGAGGTGAGTAAATTGAAGATATCACGAAATTCGCACAAAAATTGTCTACGAAAATATTCGTAGCTTGCATATATTCTTCACTAACGTTCTCAAGGATATAGTGCTTGAGTCTTGACTTAATTAGAATTGCTGATCCACCACATGCTCTCCCTCTCGGGTCCTTTGAATCATATAGAGTGTAACCATTTATTTTAAAGCAGCTTCTCGAAGTCAAGTGAGTCTCAGAGACCAACATTATATCAATATTTTTTTCCATGAGGAAGTGTTCAAGTTCATTTTTATGTTGGCGAATGCCGTTTGCGTTTCAGAAACATAGTTTTAACGTGTTCATGGTTTGTTGACTAATGCTTGAAGCAGAGTATTCTGCATTCTCAGCATTTCTTGCATCATGCTAGTCATATTTGTTGTAAAGTTGTTTATAGTTAGCACCAGATTCTCAATAGTTGCTTCAAGGCGAATAAAGTTAAAGCTAGAGTTTGCATTCGTTGAATTACTTGGCGGTGGAACATTTTGTGTGGGAATAGAACTAGTCTTAGCAGCATCGGCATACGATACACGTGAAGTAACTAGTTGGCTAGTTTGAGGAAGAGTGGCGGAGTAAGCATTTGCTGATTGAACTGGAGCTAATTTTGGTTTTTGACCCATAGCCTGTTTAACGAAAGAATATACAGGGCATCCTCTGTAGTTAGCAGTGTGATTACGTCCACAATTACTGCATTTCTTTTCTGCTTGTACTTTTGGCTTGGTACAGTTAGCAGTACCATGCAATTCACCGCAGATAACACAAACTGTAGGTAATTTGCAGTAAGTTTTTGTGTGGCCATATTCTTGGCAATTATGGCACTGTACGGGACCTGAACGCTTACGTGGCTCTTCAACTGTGATTTTTCGGTGTAAAAGGTATTTTAGACTATAGATTGGGTGCGTCTCGTTTTTTTTTAACTGTATATCATTCGGCTCCAGTTCAACACGAAATAGAGGCTGGGGAATCTTCTCTCTATTGATTATATTGGTAACATTTTTTACCTTAAATCCTTGTTCGATAAGTGCACATTTCACTTCTTCGGGCTCAACATATGAATCTATGCCCTTTAATACTATTTGTAGGCCTTTAGCACTCTTAAGTTGATATGTGTAAAAATTTGTTTAATTTTTTTCAAACTCACTAACAATTTTTCGGAAATCTTTTTCATCATATATTTGGATTTTAGTTTCATCAATATTACCTCGTTTAATTGGAATGATGTGAAAAGTATTTTCACCAATGGTCGATAGTAGATTTTTTAGAAGCGCGTTAGAATTTTTTTCTCTGAGATAAATAGGTGGTGGCTTAAAAGACTTTTGCGATGATGCAGCTGGCTTGTCGTTTTTGTCTTGCAATAATGAAAAACGATTTTGACGATTGATAGAAGATGTGCTGTTATCCCTAGACATCTTTGGGGCGGATCCAATTTTAGTAGAATTTGGGCTTCGCCCGCGCTTTAAAATAGTTATATATCTGTCCATTCCTACTTGTACCTTTGGTTTTGAACTACTGTTATCTTCAGTGACAACTTGTTTAAGTGATGACCACGAGCCCGAAGCGGATGAAATCGCTGAGTTAAATGTAGAAGTACTAGGCAATAATGTCAACGATTCACTAGTTGGCATTGGACAAAGCGAAGTTGATCGCTGACGAAACTGTGGTTTTGCCGTTAGAAAAAGTCTATCAGATTTTTGATTTTTATTAAGAGCTTCAGAACTCACAGCAAGTCTATTATCAGATTTTTTATTTTTATTGTTATCATTATGAGCATCAAAACTTACAGTAAAATAGGAATTTCTGCCGTTAGAACTCACTTCACTATTTTTTTCCTTTGGGGTACTCATAAAGAGTATTCCTCAAGGTTACTTTGTATGTTTTTTTGTTTACGGTTTTTTTTTTGTTTTTGTTATTTCAATAAGTAAAAATATTATCAAAGCAAAAAAAATGCTTATTTATCAAAGTTAATATGTACTACGAATATTTTTTGTATGATTTTTTTTTGTTTAGTTTGATGTAAGAAAAATTCCGCTATTACGTCTGTTCACTATGAAGGTACAACGAGGATATATATATATATATATATCTTTCTTTCTCTCTCTCTCTATTTATTAATTACATTTTCTCTTTTCCATTAACAGTTGTATTTTATTTCTTTATTTTATTTCACTATTTTATTTCATTATTTTGTTTGTATTTCATTGTTTTGTTTGTGTTAAATATATTCTATTTTAAAATATAATTTTAATCTTATGATTTAAAAACTTAAATCTAACATTAACTTGTCTCCATCGTCGTCGCACCAGAATTCGTCATTAAATTTGGAAATTATATTGTCCCCTTCTTCATCGTACAGGAACTCGTACACTTCATCCTCAAAAAAATTTGTATGATACCCCATCTGATTGTTGGGAATATCATGGTGGTTCCAATTCTGAGGAGAATCTATAAATTGGAAGACTACTTCTTCCATTGACTCATTAACGTCAACTTCTGTCAAACCGCTGATGGAAAGTGGGCTGACCGAAGGTTTGATGACGCCAAAGTCTTCCTCTAAAGATATTATAAGAGGGCTCGATTCCATTCTGATTTTTTTTTAATATTTTTTTACTTTTTATTTAGCTATAACGCTTGCAATTGAATTTCACTGACTAAGTTTAAAATGTTCCACGATTCGACCTTTATACTAAAAAAGAAAATCATCAACAACAACAACAACAACAACAACATAATACAAACAAAATATCAATAGGTAAGCCAATGCACATAAACATTGCATTTGTTCCCTCACTCCACACTCATATCCATACACACATCCACTCCTATCTATACATACATACATACATACATAAGAATTTTCCACGATTCGACCTTTATACTAAAAAAGAAAATCATCAACAACAACAACAACATAATACAAACAAAATATTAATAGATAAGCTAATGCACATAAACATTGCATTTGTTCCCACACTCATATCCATACACACATCCACTCCTATCCATACATATATACATAGATACATACATACATACATACACGTGTAACGCTGACCAAATTCACTACATTTTAAACCCTTTCCTATTTCACTCACGATCGTTTACTTATAAAATCCTAACCCTAATTAACATATTTTCTATTAGCACATGCACTCACAAATCTAGGAATTCATCTCCTTTTTACTATGAATCTCCACACAGACACTTTGTCTAACAAAATTAACAATATAAAAAAATAATAGAATTTACATATGGAAATAATTAAACAAAAATATCAATTAGAAATTTTATACGAACACATGACATGTGTTGATTTACTAACTAACATACATACATACATACATACATACATACATACATATGTATACATGTACATATTTTCCCTAAATCATCAAATACTTTCTTTTCAATCTTTCCTGCCTGCATACAAAAAAATTATTGTTAGCCGTTACCATTCTCAAAACATTCGAAAAAAATACGAAAACAAATTCTAAAATTTTTTGTGCTGCGGTTCGCTCTATAACAACACAAAATACCTATTCAAGTTCAACTAAAATTCATGCGTGCATACTTTTAGATATAATTTAAATACAAATCCCAACTCCATTTACGGCCTGTCCCACGATGTCACCAAAAATCATTCGATCGAACGAATTTCTGCTGACATCGTGCGACAGGCCGTTAGTGTTCACAACCATAAGCCAAGCCTCATTTATCAAGACTTAACCAACACATAAACCGTTATTATTTCTCCATCACTACCACCTACACTTATTTAGCATACAACTGATAAGATAAACTTATTTTGCCTCTATTTAAGCCAAGACTCATTGATCAATACTTAGCCAACTCACAAACAGTTATTATTTCTCCACTACTGCAACCTAGCACACAGCTGCTCACCCTAAACCCATTAAGATAAACTTAATTACTTTTGGGGTAAGCTCAGACACATTGATCAAGACTTAGCTAACTCACACACTTTTTACCTATTTAAGCGCTGCCGTCTGACGTAAATATACTCCATTTAGCCAATTCACTATCCTTTTACTCTTTTTTTCATCTCAATATGGCAACGCTCACACCATTATTTAGCAAATACACATTCCTTTTACCCTTTTTCACCGCCAATTGGCAACTATCATACCAGTATTTAGCGAAGACACAAACCTTTAATGCTTAAAGCGCTCCCTAGTGGTGAAATTTGGTTATCTATCGTTATCTATTTTAATGGTTTTTTGGGTCAACTCTCTTTTTCTATATACTAGTATGCTTATTGCAATTTATTTATGGACTCATGAATATTTTTATGTACTTACTGATTTGTGGGCATATGGAGAACATTAGAACCATCTCGTAATTGCCTACGAGACACCTGTTCCTGCTCCTCATTCTCATCTATGAAATATAACGCAAATGACACATTCATATCTTGCAATTGCAAAAGCACTAATCACTCTTTGGTTTGTTTGTAAAATATATGATATATAATACATAAATATGCACAAAATGTCTCGTGAATATTTCACCACTATAATATAGTTTTGTTTATATGTTTTTGCTTACATTTTTTATTTGTCAATTGTTGTCATTTGTCGCAAGTTTAACTACCACATAGTTGCATTTTTTATAGCAAAATATTAACATTCAGCCGATTTTTTCATATTCTTGGCGATTGATGTGGTAGCATAGCCAATTTGACAATGAGTAAAAGACTTACGTTGCAGACGTAACTCATGCGAACGAAGTCGAAAGAAAGTGGGACGCTACGTCGAACGAAAGTGGGTGACTTACTTTCTTTCGCTTAAGTTTTCTTGTGACATTGTGGGACAGGCCATTAAATACTTTTGGGGTAAGCTCAGCCACATTGATCAAGACTTAGCAAATTCACACACATTTTACCTCTTTACAACGCTGCCGTCTGACGTAAATATACTCCATTTAGCTAATTCACTATCCTTTTAATCTTTTTTTCATCTCATTATGCAACACTCACACCATTATTTAGCAAATACACATTCCTTTTACCCTTTTTCACCAACACTTCGCAACTCTCATACCAGTATTTAGCGAAGACACAAACCTTTAATGCTTAAAGCGCTCCCTAGTGGTGAAATTTTGTTATCTATCGTTATATATTTTAATGGTTTTGTGGGTGAACAAGCAATTCCTATATACTGCAAAGCAAAAAAAGCTTATTTGTCAAAGTTAATATGTACCAAGAATATTTTTGTACGATTTTTTTTGTTTAGTTTGTATGTAAGAAAAATTCCGCTATTACGTCTGTTCACTATGTAGGTACGATATATATCGATACATTTTTTTCATTTGCCCATCCCTACTTGGTGGTACTATTACAGCAATTATAACAATACAATACATGGTTGCTTTTGCCTTGGGAGATTGTGTTGTCAAGTCCTCGTTCAGACTTTCAATTTTTTAAAATTCTGCTTTGAAATTGCATAAGTGTCCACATTAGGAAATTCTAGTTTAGCAGTTAAGTATTAAAAAATTTTATTTCACAAAAAATTTACCTGAAAAATTAACAATTATTTTTACTTTTTGTTACACTTTGTGTTTTTCATACAACTGAACAAATAAAATAAAATAAAACCTCAAATACACCTGCAAACTTCAAATTAACAACTGCGAATTTCAAAACAAAAGAGAACTGCGAGCACATGAAACTCTGTACCGGTCCCCAATCCTCTCACCCCTCTCACCAATACACTCAAGAATTGCTACAATACAAAAAAAAATTGCAAGTATGGGCGAGGACCAACATACCCTTCCAACATTTGGAAATATATAGAGATGCCTTCAAAAACAAGATTTCGCATGAGTGGAATTTATGTAAAGTATGTATGCTTATGTGTATGCATGTATATACGTGCGTATGATACGTATGTTTGTGTGAATATACATAAAAAAATGCCACGCGAACAGTGATGCCAACTTTTTCAGAGCAAAAAGCACTGTGTGTTCATAAAAAAGCACTAAATGAAATAAGTACTCCTATATACATATGTACATATGTATGTATGTACATAAGTATATTTTTATTTATTTTTTTATATTTATCTATTTATTTGCAATGGCTAATTATAAATGTATTGAATTAGTAAAAATTAAAAATTTAAGTTAACTACAATTTTAAATTTACTACATTTCATAGGTTTTTGTAATAATTTCAATTATATCGAGCCATATTTCGATTTTGCTTATAAGTAGAATATGAGTAGGAAAATAATTGAAGTTCATTTGGGAAGACACTCCAATTATGGTGTACTATTTTAACAAAAGATGATCAACGAGAATTATACTCCTTGTTTCAAGAAATGCAGTTTCATCTTTTTCCTCTGGCCATAAAACTGTTTTAATAAAACAATTAGATTTTTAGGTGTTTCGTCTGAATTAATTTTTACATGAACATGGTTCAGTATGTTACATTCTGAACAACATAAGCCTTTTCTTTTTATACCATATTTCATATGAATGAAACAATTTGATTTATAAAATTATTGTGTTTCTAACTTACTTTTAAAATAGTTATTAGCACTAAAAGTTATTTCTACTTCAACATTTCAACATGGTAATGTTAATAGCAGGGACTGAAAATAATTTTTATTTCTTTATTTGAAATGAAAAGGTTACTGTAAAATATGTTTTATTTCGATTTGGTTATTTTTAACCATTATCGTAAGAGATATTTTATTTTGGTTATTGTAACCAATTTAAGTGAGAAATATTTTTTTTGGTTACAAATAACTATTATAGCAACCAAAAAAATTTTTTGGTTGCCAATAACAATTATCTAAAGAATTTTAATTTTTTAGTTACTTAAGTAGAAATTATTGCTGCCTTAAATACGGTATTTGAAATGTATAAGATGCAGAACAAGAAATTTAAATATCTTTTATAAGAAATATTTATCAATTTTATAATAAAATAGTTCAGGTATTTAAACTAAGTATTTTGCTTTTTACTTTTCTTTTTCGACAAAATGTCCAATTATGTTTAAGTATGGAGTATTTTTCTTTTGCAAATTTCTACTAAAAACATTATATATTGCAAAAAATATACTAATTCGCAAGGGATTAAAATAATCGAGAAAATCTTCCAAAACTGATTATATAGACCGCCAAAATCGGCAAAAACTTGCGAAAATTTGCTAAAAATGCGAATATGTTAAAAAAAACTTCCAAAACCGCAAGAACTGTAAACAAAAAAACTCAGTAGATTTTAAGAACCAAAGCAATCTCATTTGCAAAAAACTGCGAAAATTCGAGAATACTTTCATAATTGAAAAAATGCGATAGAATTAATTAAAAGCCCTTAAAATTGTAAGGAATGCCAAAAACTTGGAAAAATTTGCGACAATGACGAAAATTCGCAAAAACTTGGTAACATCAAAAAGATATCAAAGTCTGATACTTATTAAAAATAGTTAAAACTGCAAATAAAAATAAAGATTTGATAAGAACCACTTTTATTGTGAAATTGCAAAATAGCAAACAAGATCTAAAATTACTTACAAATATCTAAAGACATAAGAAATTCCAAGAAATGGGAAAAATTTGCCAAAATTATAAAAACTAGATATACCAAACGGACGACACAATCGTCCGCATTCTAAACAGAAACCTAATTCAATTTATTGAACTCTCGTCCTATAAGTTTTATGCAGCGTGACCGTTTGACCGACTAAAGGGGAAAATTGCCACTTTTTCGACTGCCTTGCCACTTTTTCCCCCTTTTTTTTGGAGTGAATTATATAATAATACATTAAAAATAAAAAATTTAGTGTAGTTTTCACGTCTTTTTTTAATTTTGCCCCTTTTTTTGATAAATCCCCTATTTGGTGCAACTTTTTGAAAAATGTCATCGGCCACCCTGGTTTTATGGCTTTCATACAATAACAAATAATAAAAAAAAAGGAATAGCATGAAAAATAGTACACAAATACACACACACACACAGTGTAAACTAAAAAATGAGTGTGTACTATGTTTGCATGTAGTAGTAGCAACTTTAAACGCTTATAGCTCCCAAAATACTAAATCGATTTCAATAAAATATAGATTCTGCACATCTGTGCAGAAATTCCTTTAAAATGATATAAATCTTTCCAAAATCGGTGCAGTAGTTCCGGCGTAAAAGGGATTACAAAAAACGTGTTCGCATATTAATTATATAGATGCATACGAATTGCTAACATCAAATAAATAGATGGATTGAAAATCGGTAAAATGCTAAAATGGCAAGATTTGAAGTGTGATATTTAGGGCAATGATGTAAAAAATTCCGCTGGAAATTTCTCCCTTTTCCAATTAGAATTTTTTGTTTTCCCTATCATTTGCTATTAGTTGGAATTGTTCCTTGGGAGAAATTTCCTGCGGAACTTTTTACATAATTGCCCTGATTAATTAAAATTTGGCAGAACTATAAAAAGGGAAAGACTGTTAAAAAAAATTATTTTATCAGACGATAACGTAACTGGGTAGAGTCACCCCTAATTTGTAAAAATTGTGCACAAGAGCAATAAGATTTATTAAAACTTACCTGAATCGCAAAACTAAAATTTGCAAATAAATAATAAAGGCCTAAGTTTTGAAAGGACAAATGCTCGAAAAAATTTCGTTTCACATATTGCAAAAACTAGAATAATTCGCAAATAGTTTTCGGATACAGATAGAAGCCATTGAATAATTTTCTCATATTTTTTCATGGTCAAATTAAGGGTACTAGAGGATATAAATATAAACATATTATTAAGAAATTTATTGACGAGAAAAACCAGAAGAATTTAAGTGAATCAACAGGATCTAAGCCAAAAGGTAGCTATTTGGGTGATGGAATGATGAAATTTAACACCCATAAGCCCAACTATATATACTGGGATGATCCAAATGAGCTAGTAGATCGACTTCGACTACTGCTCGCATCACAAGCTGCAGGTCATAATAATCACAATAACGAGATTATATCAATTATTGAAGAACTACGTGAAGCTAATATAATACATTAACTTTAATAAAGTATATAAAGCATGTCTGTTGATAAATTTGGACATTATTTAAACGATACTAGCAACATAGTTTCTTTGAAAAATGCACCTAAACTGCTGGGGTTCTTTGTGGATACAAACAACAACATTGATGTTCAAAACAAAAGGATCAAAAATGTTGCAAAAGCTGTGGAGGAAAACGATGTTATCAGTAAATTGTTTCTGCAAACTCAAATCGAAAAACTAAAAGAGAAATTATTAACATACTTTAAGAGAGATAGTACTATAATTCAAGAAAATATTCAAATGCAAATTGAGGATCTACATCGCGAAACAAAATTAGATATAGAAGAAAATTATAAAATTGAAAAATATATTCTAAAAATTAAAACATCCTTTGAAGAACAAATTGAACAGCATAATGAGAAAATTTATAGATTAGAAAATTATATGTTTGTATCAATAGCTGAAAGTGCTTCAACTAGATCACAACACTCTTCAAAAAATCTCTAAAAACAACTTAATGTCTTCAAAAAGAAATTTAGTAAACGAACTTCCTAAGCAAGCACGAAAACATTTTGTGCGTCGCAGAGTTGTAATGAAAGGAATAGATGATCTTTGGCAAGCTGATTTAGTTGAAATGGGGAACTATTTTAAAGAACATAGAAATTATCGATTTTTGCTGACTATAATTGACACATTCTCAAAATTTGCATGGGCAGTACCGCTAAAAACAAAAACTGCACTTGAAACAACTAACGCAATGGAAAATATTTTTGAGTTGGGACGAATACCAAAAAACATACAAACAGATGATGGTAAAGAATTTTTCAACAAACACTTTGAAAAATTAATGCATAAATACAACATTAATCACTACTCAACATATAGCATTATGAAAGCATCAATAGTAGAACGATTTAATAGAACAGTGAAAGGAATGATGTGGAAAGAATTTAGCTATAATGGTTCATATGAGTGGATTGATATATACAAAGGTTTACTTAATACCTACAATAGAAAAGTTCATCGTACCATTAAAATGCCTCCAATTAAAGTCAACTCAACAAATGAGGAAAAGCTGCTAAATACAGTATACAGTCATTTGAAAATGTATAAAATGTCAAAATTTAATGTAGGAGATCATGTACGCATAAGAAAATATAAGCATACATTTGCAAAAGGTTATACTCCAAATTACAAAAGTTCAAAATACAAATCCTGCAACATACATATTAGAAGACTATCTTGGTAATCCTATTAAAGGTGGATTCTATACTGACGAACTTTCAAAAACCAGATTTCCAAATACATATCTAGTTGAAAAGGTTCTTAAAATTAAAGGGAAGGAGGTATATGTTAAATGGCTGGGATTTTCCAATCAACACAATTCTTGGATAAGTAAAAATGAAATATTATAGATGGAAGAAAAACTAAATCAACAACAACATCATAGCAAAACAATAATAGCATTAATATTAAGAAACTAATGTTAATTTTAAAATAAGAAAATGAAATAAATATGTAAATTATACTTATAAAGCATACTTTGTACTAAACTTTATTTAATTGTAATCAGTCTGTTATAATGTCAATAACACTTACTCTGAGCTCTAACTCATCAGAATTATCTGCTAGTTACTTTCCTCCTATTGAATTACATGGTGCATATGAGTGTGCTCTAACAGATTTTCATTCATACAGCAGTATTCCAAATGTAGGCACCTACAAGAATATGTTTCATATAGGAGAACATACAATAGAAATACCAATTGGATCTTACGAACTAAATGATAAGGTTGATTTTATAGAAGAGCAATACAAACTACTCTGTCCAGCAAATAAAATTTTTATTGAAGCCAATAACAATACAATGCAAGTTAAAGTCAATAGTTCCAATGATCCTGTATATTTTAATAAATCCTGTATATCCTGTATATTTTAGTAAATTGGAAAACTTTTAGGATTCAATAGCAAAATCTTAACACCAAACAAATATTATTATTCAGATCTTCCAGTTAATATTTTTAAAGTAAATCTCTTGCGAGTTGAAAGTAGTATCGCTATTAACACATATATGAATAACTCCAAATCGCATACACTTCATGAATTTCCGATTAATGTGCCTCCAGGCTATAAAATAGGTGAGGTTCCAAGAAATCTCATCTATTTACCTGTGAACACCAGAGAGATAAGTTCACTAGCGCTGCGCGTAGTTGATCAACACGGTGATTTAATTAATTTCCGAGGAGAGGTAATTACAATACGAATACATTTAAGGCCAACTAAATAATGCTAATATACTACACAAATCCA
Organism: Tachina lurida; assembly: GCA_944452675.1. NCBI lineage: Eukaryota > Metazoa > Arthropoda > Insecta > Diptera > Tachinidae > Tachina > Tachina lurida. Next base: position 66,530,969 of record OX101754.1, on the reverse strand, counting down.
TTGAAAAATATAGCAGCAAGAACAACAACAACATTAAAGCGACCAGTACAGCAAAAAGCATTAACAACATCAAATAAAAATTTTCTAAAGGCCTTGAATTTTAAATTGAATACAAAATGAGTTCAATAATAGATGTCTTAGATAAGCCCTTGTCTGATGAGAATATCGTTAAAAAGGACTATCATACATATGTACCATACTTACAATCTTACAACAATAATGATGAAATTAGAATTTCAATACAAAATCAAGATTTGTACGTGCTACCCAGTGAAAGCTACATTTATGTCGAAGGTTTTGTTGCTGATGATAATAACTCTAAATCTTCTTCATCTTCGGACAACTTTATATTAAAAAACAACTTTGTGGCATATCTATTTGATGAAATTCGCTATGAGCTCAATTGAATTGAAATTGATCATACAAGATATTTAGGAGCCACAAGCACCATAAAAAATTTGGTTTCTATGTCACCAACAGAAAGCAACGTGATGCAAAATGCTGGATGGAACAAAATTGACGATGTCACCCTTGTAAACGGATTTTTCAATTTCTATGTAAATACCTCTAAAAATGCTCCTAGGATTCGCTGAAGACTACAACAAAGTTATATTAAATGGAAAACATGAATTGATACTCTTGCGTAATAAGAACGATGAAGATCTTGTACGCTCGAGCGTTTCTACTAAAAAAGCCAAATTTACAATTTCACTAATTTGATGGAGAATCTCACATGTACAATTATCTGACTTTAGCAAATTGAATATGATTAAAATTATTAACAATGGTGCTTCTATACCTATGGCATTTCGCAGTTGGGATTGTCATGTCAATCCACAATTAAACATAGGAACTAGTCATATTTGGAATGTTAAACTAGCTGCAAATAGAGAACACCCCCGTTTTGTATTGATTGCTTTTCAACAAGAAAATAAGTTTGTTCATTGTGATTTTACTAATTTAAAAGTACATTTATATTCAGTCTCATATCCATATGATGATCTTAACATAAAGTTCAAAAATGAACGATATGCAATTCTATATGACATGTATCTAAGATTTCAACAAAGCTACTATATGAAAGAATCTCAACCGCTTCTAACTGCTCCAGAGTTTAAGACCAAAGCTCCTATTATTGTAGTAGATGTCAGTCATCAGAATGAATCACTCAATAATGGACCGATTGATATAAAAATAGAATTTGAAACAGCAACTAATATTGCAGCAAAGACATCAGCTTAATGTATTCTTATTCACGATCGTATAATAGAATATGTACCCATCAAAGGACAAGTTCGAAAAGTCTTATAAATTGAGTAATATGGAAAACAACATAATTTTCATAGACGTTCAAGGTTTCAAAAGTAATTCAAATGATTTCATCGCAAAAGAAGTAGCAATTGTTTTCAACAATTATGAATATAACAATTTCATTATAAAACCCCCATTTGATATCAAATTCTTATCAATAGAAAAGCAAAGAGAAGCAAAGTGGCTAACAAAAAACTATCATCACCTAAGCTGGACTGCTGGATCAGTTTCATTTCAAAGCGTTTGCAATTTGTTAAAAGCTAACGCAAGATGTTCTAAAATTTTTGTAAAAGGTGAAGAAAAAAGACGATGGTTGGAAAAAATTTTATGCCGAAAAATTTTTAACGTTGAGGATATAGGCTGCATCAACTTTAAACAAATGGAAATCAAGTATCCAGAATATTTTTATTGTAATTATCATAAATTTGGTGCTTGTGCACTAAAAAATGCTATTTTAATAACAAAAGAAATTAATTAAATTAATTAAACTTTTTCACTTTTTAAAATATGAATGTATGTATTATTATAAAATTTTATAAAATTTCCCTATTTCACCACAATTATTTTCGATTAGCCTTTTTGAAGTCATCATCGCTACTTTTAAGATAATTTCCAGTTAAACATTCAAAGTGACAAGAAGTAAATAAAAAATAAAAAATAAAAAATATGGACTCCACAACAAATCTAATTGTAAAATTTAATGCTCTAAATAACAAAAAACTTTAATCCACGTAAAGGAGCTTGAATTTTCAACGAAATATATTATTATAAATGTGTTACGCGTAACAACTAAATATGGACCAACACTAAAAGTTGAAATGAATAAACACATAATGTTCCTGCCGAAACGATATAATATTTTAACCGATGACGATATCAAAGATCTCTCGAGCGGATCATATTGCCTAAGTAGAGATGGTGAAGAAAACCTAATTGTCAAGAGTGAGCTGAGTGAATTTCTAATTCAAAATTCCCAATTTCCTGTTTGGCAATAATATATTAATTATGTATTTTAAATTATGAATAAAAAGTCATTAAAGAGTTTTGTAAAATATAAATTTTTGTGTTTTATTTAATATTTTCAGTTATTTCATAAAGAAATTTAAGACATAAATGTCCACAGGTAAATGTATTAAAATTCTGATGTTGATTATAGTTGTATTTTATATTTGCACCAAGATATTTGACTACTTCCCAAGGAGGTTGTAAGTTTCTAAAGCTGTCGAAATATTCCTTTTCATTCTTGTTTTTATAGTATGCTACCCAATGTGTACCAGGCCCTGTTGATACATCTAAGTTGATTATTCCACATTCAATTTTTTTTGTTCGTTTTGGTAAAGTATTCAACATGAAAACTCCTCTAAAATATGGAATTTTTATAGAGAAACGGTTTAGGTACACATCAGATAGTGGTCTGTTGGCCAGCATCTTTAAGAGTTTTTTGATTCCTCTTTGTGAACTAAACCATAACCTTTTTTATATGGTTTTAAGTAAAGTCCTTTTCCAACTGCTATTGATTCCATCGCTTTATTATGTCTAGTTGCTTCATCAAGTTGATTTTTTGCATAATTTGTTGCATTTACAGCTTTAGCTATGGCAGCACCCCCAGTTGTTAGACTACCAATTGCACCCAGAGCAGTTAAAATCGGTATTAGAGGTAAAAAACCACCGATTTTTGGAACACGTATTACACGTGGAACTACAATTTGAGACTTTCTTCCTTTTAATGATTTGTTAATAGTTTTTCGTGCAATTTTAATAGCTGAGTTAATATCTAATGGTTTTTCCTTCTTTAGTATTTTTGTTGCAGCTCTAATTGATGTTTTAAACAGTTTTTTATCATTTGGCTTGTTCTTTTTAACATTTTTCTTTTTCTCCGCACCCATACCAAATTTTGTTTTGGTTTTCATTGCGTTAGTAACCATATATGCAAATGATTTTTCTGCAAGACTACTGTCTTTTGATAAAACTCGATTCCAAGCTGAATTTTCAAGTATTTCATCAGCTTTATGTCTAGTACTTAAATCCTTATTTTTTGAATACGCAATATCGTGATTTTTACAAGCAGAGTCCAATAAATTAATACCTTTGTCACCTCGATTTAAAAGTTTTTGTAGTTTTGTTCCAGGTCCACAGTACTGATACTGATGAAGCTCAACAGGTAGAGAGTTTATTATTTTATCTACTATACCTCCTCCAACGAAGGTGTTTTTATGACTAAACGTTTTCTGATATCGTATACCCATATTATCTAATTTTTTCTATAATAAGAGGTAACATTTATAAAATGTATTTAGTTACACAAATGCAGTTAGTGAAACAACATAAAAATATTTTAGTTCGTAATATTGACGATTCAGTCAACATCAGTTCAAAATAAAGCATAGCCCCCACTTACCAAATTCTATTCGTGCTCTAATAGTTGGACCATCCAATTGTGGAAAGACTAATGTTATGATTGGCTTACTAGAAAGTCCTAATGGACTCAAGTTTGAAAACATCTATTTATACTCAAAATCTCTATATCAACCCAAATATGAATACCTGAAGAAACTAATTTCACCAATTAAACGTATGGGATATTATACATTTACAGATAATGAATCAGTTATTCCACCTGACGAAGCTAAAACTAATTAAATTATGATATTTGATGATGTTGCATGTGAAAAGCAGAATAATATACGTACATATATTTGTATGGGGCGACATAGGGATGTTGATTCATTCTACTTGTGTCAAACTTATACTAGAATTCCCAAGCATTTAATAAGAGACAATGCCAATGTTATTATAATGTTTAAACAAGATGAGACAAATATGAAGAATGTTTATAGAGATCATGTTGGTGGCGATATGAGTTATGAAAAGTTTCATGAAATTTGTCGAGAGTGTTGGAAGGATAAATATGGGTTTTTGGTGATTAGCAAAGATAATGAATTAAATGATGGACGCTACAGAAAGCAATTTGACTATTTCATGACTATATAACCTACTCTTCACAAACATTTACTTTTGTTATTAATCTAACTTTAAACTTGATAATACCATCTTATTTAATGAAACTAATACTAAAAATGATGACGATGAAGATGATTTTTACTCACAAACTTCCAATACAGAAGATACTTATACTGATTTATCAGTATTGGAAGGAAAAAATGAATTAGATACAAACTATGGTCCACATAAAGATTTCAATAATGAATGGAAATTTGGTGATAGTAAACTTACACTTAATGAAGATAAAATACAAGTTGGTGGTCAAATATGGGCTCTAACACCAGGACTATTTTCTCTAATGTTTCATAAAATACCAAAAAATTATGATAAATTTGAACTCGAAATCTATAAAAAGATTTTAATTACTACTAATGCATATAGAAGAGACTATAAACCTGATGGTCAAATTAAGGGTACTAGAGGATATAAATATAAACATATTATTAAGAAATTTATTAACGAGAAAAACCAGAAGAATTTAAGTGAATCAACAGGATCTAAGCCAAAAGGTAGCTATTTGGGTGATGGAATGATGGAATTTAACACCCATAAGCCCAACTATATATACTGGGATGATCCAAATGAGCTAGTAGATCGACTTCGACTACTGCTCGCATCACAAGCTGCAGGTCATAATAATCACAATAACGAGATTATATCAATTATTGAAGAACTACGTGAAGCTAATATAATACATTAACTTTAATAAAGTATATAAAGCATGTCTGTTGATAAATTTGGACATTATTTAAACGATACTAGCAACATAGTTTCTTTGAAAAATGCACCTAAACTGCTGGGGTTCTTTGTGAATACGAACAACAACACTGATGTTCAAAACAAAAGGATCAAAACTGTTGCAAAAGCTGTGGAGGAAAACGATGTTATCAGTAAATTGTTTCTGCAAACTCAAATCGAAAAACTAAAAGAGAAATTATTAACATACTTTAAATAAAATAAATAGAATTAAAATTAAAAGAATTAAAAGAATGCAAAAAAGAACTTTTCGACATCATCGAGATTAGTTTTTTTTTGTCTTTTGCTGTGGTCGGTCAGTGGTAAGGTGTGACTTTGTTTTGTTATTGTTGTAGTTTTTACGTAATTGTTAATTATTTGTTAATTCGATAATTATCCTATAGTCAATATGACTGAATTATCTTTAAAGGCAAAAAAAAATCAAAAGCAAAAGAGAGGCGAATAAAATAATAAAAAATTTATTTCGTCACTATGAAGTGACTTCTTGAAGTAACGCAGGAGTGTCTTCTTGAAGTAACGCATAAGTGACTTCTTGAAGTTTCTTCCGGGGGGTACAACTTCGCAATACGGAAGACGCTTCTACAATAAAAAAAAATGGTATCGCAGACGATGAGTTTCAACTTCTTAGTGTCACTTCCGCGATAGAAAATGTTGGCAGGGTAAGCACGTATGTACGTTCTTCTAACTAGCAAGAATAGAGTGAGCCTGAACTAGTAACACCACCTATAAATACATACATACATATATACATAAATGATGTGGAAGTATTTTTTAGTTTAAATACATACAAACAATTAAAGTATTTTGTATTTTAAATACATACATGACCAGCAAGTATTTTGTATTTTAAATACATAGCCTGAAAGTATTTTGTATTTCAAATACATGACCAGCAAGTATTTTGTATTTTGTATTTTAAATACCGCAAGTCATGTATTTTGCCCAACTCTGACTACATACGTGGGAATTTGTATGTGTGTATGTTTGTGGGAATACGTTAAGTCTTTTTTGTAATGTATGTACATATGTACATATATGCCGTCGGGAAAATCATTAAAATAATTTTTCCTAATGCCGACGGGAAAATGATTTTTCCTAATACCGACGGGAAAATGATTTTTCCTAATGCCGGGTGGAAAACATGAAATTTATTTTTTCTAACGCTAGCGTAGGTGTTACTAGACTGTAGGAGTTTAAGGTTGACCTTCAGGTGGGTGGGGTTGTAGTTGTAATATGTAACCATGGGAATTTGTGGGTATGTATGTCTATGGAAATTTAAGCGAGGGTGTGATTTACAGGGGTCGTGTCATACCGTTTAAAATAAAAAGACTTTTAGGCTTGGTGTTTTTCTACAGATTGATTCTTCTATATTCTTCATTTATTAATGTACTTATTTGCTATGTAATTACTATAATGACAATATTAACTTAACGAAAATACCGAAACATATAATTATAGTTAGGGTGTTCCCTTATATTGCGGGGATGGCACTATACCAACCTTTTATTAAAAAAATGTATTAATTATTAGATATACAATTGAAAACTATTTTCAATATTTCAAATTTAGTACAGATTTTGTTTTTATTTTTCGTTTAAAATATTCTGGTGTATTAAATGCTTTTCAGGAATTTAATCAACTAAATAATTGAAATTTAAAAGGATTTTGATTTAAAAGCCAAACGCAAACAGCCTAGAATATTCAGGATGACGGAGGGAGTGTCCTGTGTAATCAGTACACTACCCCTTCGACTGGTGGCCATTGACCCGCCAGGAATTGCCTTCATACGAATACTCCGCCTGCTTGCACTTGGAAATGTTAAATTGGGATTTTCACACAAAGATTTTGAAGTTATTACAAAGATAATGAAATAATCAAGGTGATCAAGCTTGGTTATTTGATGATCTTTACGTTATACCTACATGATTTTTCCTTTAAAGTATGCATGTATATTAACATTAAAATTGAGTATATATTTATGTGCTATTTTTACATTAGATTAATTTTTAGTTTCTGAATTGGGATTCCTTCCCTTTTTTTTTGTTTGTATAATTTTGTATCTGTAAAGTAGATATGGAATTATAAAAATTTATAAGAAATAACTTACTTCCTATATTTTTCTTATTCTGTTTATGTGAACAGTTTTTTTCTTTTTTTTTGTTAAAATATTGTAAATTGTTACATTAACGCCGTCTATGTTTCTGACAATATACGGACCATCATAAATGCTTTTAAATTTCTCATAAGGTTCTTTCTGCAATAGAACATTATCATTAATTTGCAATATTACTGGTTTAGCATGCTTATCATAAAGATTTTTGTTTCTTGCTTTATGTTTTTCGATTAGCTTTTTTGCTAATATATTAGGTTTTTGCAATCTGTGTTTAATTTCTGTACTATAGTTATCAATATTATAGACAGGATCTAAATTACTATTTGAATCATTTAACATATTTGCCTTCTTACCAAAAACTAATTCAAAAGGCGTGTATTTGTTGTCGAAAACTGTGTTTGATGAGTAAAGTATTTGAGGTAAGTATCCCAATCATTTATTTTTTCACTTAAATATGCTCGAATGTATTCATTAAAGACGCGATGGTTTCGCTCTACTGTGCCCATAGTTTGATGGTGATAACTTGTTGAAAATTTAGTTTCTATAGTTAAAAATTTACACAGTTCGCAAAAGAGAGATTTCAACGTACACATTTTTCCATGAACTAGAATAAAATTTTCGAATATTGCACGAGCAACAGTTTGAGCTGATTTTTCTGGTATGGCTATCGTCACTAAGTATTTAGAAAGGTCACACATTAATGTTAAAGCATATTGGTTACCAAAGTTTGATAGTGGTAATGGACCTATTGTATCTATCACAACAATATCGAAAGCTTTAGTGGGTGTTGGAGTGAGTACGAGTTTCTCCGTATTTTGAGGTTTGACTTTATTAATATTGCACTTTGAACAATTCCTGACAAATTTCGCTATGTTCCAATAATATTTTGTCCTAATTTTTTTTTTTTTTAATGCATGATTTTTATTTATTGTATCTTCATATATGAACTAACAATAAGTATTCAAATCTTAAATCTAAAAATATAATTAGGCCCGACCAGTGTCGAACATAAGCTTAGTAATAGTTATATATAATACATAAGTAGTGATAGTCAAAAGGAAAAAAAAATAAAAGTATTTTCAAGAAGTCCCATCTGGAGTGCTGTGAATAAGAGCCCTTGTGTCCCTCTTTTTTAGGCGGATGTGTCCAGTAAAGTTCAAAATATTACGGGCAAGCGGATTAGGATGTGACTCGAGTTTTGTTAAATATTTGCCAGCGTATTTTGCAATTTCTTCAGTCACTAGTGGCATATTTAAATCACGATGTATATTTGAATTTTTTATATACCATGGAGCCAATGTTATCAACCGTAAAAGTTTGTTTTGCCTTCGTTGGATTCTCTCGACATTAGAAGCTGAAGCAGCGCCCCATAACTGTATTCCATAGCACCATATTGGTTTCAAAATCGACTTGTATATTAAAAGTTTACAATCTAGACTGAGTGTTGAATTTCTTCCAATCAGCCAATGTATCTGAGTTAATTTCAGTTTCATTTGTGTTAGCTTTGAGTCAATATGGGGCTTCCATGTAAGCCGTCGATCAAGGTGTATACCAAGGTATTTTACGTGTGATTGTTGATTCGAATTGGCGAACAAGTATCTCTTCGCAGGGTAAATGTTACCTGGACACACTTTTGCTCGTTTACTTTAATTCTCCATAAATTTAACCATAGTTCCAGTTGTGTAATATGTTCTTGTAGATATCGGGAAGCCTCGTGAGGGTTTTCGTGCATACTAAGGCAGGCTGTATCATCGACAAACGTAGATGTATGGATATTGCTGCTCAAAGGCATATCACAAGTGTAAATCAAATACAAAACTGGCCCCAGTATGCTCCCCTGTGGCACACCGGATGATATAGATTCGGGCACACTCATGAAGTCTCCTTCCACAACCGTAAACTTGCGGGTAGTAATATAACGTTCTAATAGTTTCAGAAAATTTATTGGTAAATATGATTTCAATTTTAAAATAAGACCTTCATGCCACCACTTTATCAAATGCCTGAGAAACGTCGATAAACAGCGCAGAACAATACTTCTTTTCTTCAAATGTTGTTCTTATAAATTGAACCAATCTATGAGTTTGTTCGATAGTGCTATGCTGACTTCTAAAACCAAATTGATGGTCCGGTATGCACCCACTACTAACCAGAATTGGGGACAATTTTGTCATGAACAGTTTTTCGAAAAGTTTTGACATTGTTGATAGCAGACTTATTGGCCTGTATGACTCAGCCTTGGTAAGGTCTTTGCCCGGCTTTGGAATCATTTTAACTTTGGCAAGCTTCCAGCTATTTGGATAATACTCCAGTCGTAAAATGGCGTTAAAAATAAATAACAGGATTCTAATTGCAATACGAGGCAACTTTATTAGCATCTGGTTACTAATTCCATCAATACCCGGAGCTTTCTTCGGGTTAAGTTCAGCAATTAGTTTTTGTACATCACACGTTCTAAATTTTATGGGTCAAGGGGGTAGCGCAACTACATTCGGCAAATCAATAACACCAGTACATGTGTTAGGGGTAAATACAGATTTTAAATGCTCAGCAAATATTTTACCTTTTTCAGTATCGCTTCTTGCCCAACCCCCGGTAGATGTACGCAGAGGTGGTTTAAACGCAACAGGTGTTTTAAGCTTTCTAGCAGCGCGCCACAAAGAGTAATTAGATGCTGGTGTGGCATCAAGACCTTCCAGATAGTTTTTAAAAGATGCAGTTTTTTCAAATGCAAGCAAGTCTTGGAGTCGTTTAGTGCACTCTTTAAATCTGATTTTAAGTTGGGGTGATCTGTGCTGTTGCCATTCCCTTCTAGCTTTTCTTTTTTCACTTACGAGACTTTCAATATCCGTAGAATAAATGCTATTAAATCCAGTCTTCGGATGGGAGGTAGTCGCATGTTCAGCAGCCTGTTTTTTATTTTTGATAAGATTCCCAATGTTAAATTCAATATCTTCGGATGTTCTTAGCGTAATGTTTTCCATACAATGACTACTGAGATATTTTCTGAACCCCAGCCAATTAACACGGTTGATCGTCTTCACATACGGGTGAGGTAAGTCACTACTTAGTGGGCTACAAATTTTAACGATCGTGGGAGAGTTATCGCAGGAAAGATCTTGAGACGCTTCAACATGAACTTATTCCCTAGAAATATTTTTTATGACTGCAAAATCTATAACATCCGGAATTTTTTGTATGTCCGTAGGCCAGTAAGTGGGCTCCCCACTCGAAATGATGTCAAGCCCATTTTTGAAATTGTGTTGAACAATGCCCGACCTCTAGGTGTAATAAGACGCGAACCCCAGAACGTATGTTTTGCATTGCAGTCCCCAGCTGTTACGAAGCAAGGGCCAAGGCATTTGTAGAAATCCTCGTATTGATCCTCAGTAATTGCGAACCTATGAGGGGAGTAAATTGATGATATGACAAAATTAGTGCAAAAATTTTCGATACAGATATTCGTTGCTTGTAAATGTTCTTCGCAAATGTTGTCAATAATATGCTTGAGTCTTGACTTTATTAAAATTGCTGATCCACCGCATGCTCTTCCTCTTGGGTCCTTTGAATCATATAAGGTGTAGCCATAAATCTTAAAAAGGCTTCTCGAAGTGAAATGAGTCTCAGAGACCAACATTATATCAATATTTTTTTCCGTGAGGAAGTGCTCAAGTTCATTTTTATGTTGGCGAATGCCGTTTGTGTTCCAGAAACATATTTTTAACGTGTTCATGGTTTGTTAACTAAAGCTTGAAGCAATGTATTCTGCATTTGCAGCATTTCTTGCATCATGCTAGTCATATTTGTTGTAAAATTGTTTATAGTTTGCACCAGATTTTCAATAGTAGCTTCAAGGCGATTAAAATTAAAGCCTGAGTTTATATTTGTTGAAGTATTTGGCCGTGAAACATTTTATGTGGGAATAGAGCTTGTCTTAGCAGCATCGGCATACGATACACGTGAATTAACTGGTTGGCTCACTTGGGCAAGAGTGGAGGAGTAAGCGTTTGTTGTTTGTGCTGGAACTACTTTAAGTTTTTGCCCCATAGTATTTTTAACGAAAGAATATACAGGACATCATCTATAGTTAGCGGTGTGATTACCTCCACAATTACTGCATTTTTTTCTGCTTGATCTTCTGGTTTAGTACAACTAGCAGTACCGTGCAATTCACCGCAAATAACACAAACTGTAGGTAATTTGCAGTAAGTTTTTGTGTGGCCATATTCTTGACAGTTATGGCACTGTACGGGTCCAGAGTGCTTGTGTGGTTCTTCAACTGTTATTTTTCGTTATAAAATATATTTTAAATTATAAATTGGGTGCGTCTCATTTTTTCTCAATTTTATATCATTTAGCCCAAGTTCAACGCGAAATAGAGGCTGGGGGATCTTCTCCCTATTTATTATATTGGAAACACTTTTTACCTTAAATCCCTGGAGGACGAGTGCATCTTTTATTTCTTCGGGAACAACATAAGAATCTATGCCCTTCAATACGATCTGCAGGCCTTTAGCACTCTTGAGCTGGTATGTGTAGAAACTTGTTTTATTTTTTTCAAATTCAGAAACCATTTTGCGGAAATCTGTTTCGTCATAAATTTTCGTTTCATCGATATTGCCACGTTTTATTGGAACAATGTGAAATTTATTCTTACCAATGACCGAAATTAATTTCTTAATAAGAGCGTTTGAATTTTTTTCTCTCAAATAGATTGGTGGCGGCTTGGAGGTTTTGTTCGCGGATATATCAGGTGTGTCGTTGTCATCTTGCAATATTTGAAAACGGCCCAGTAAAAAAAATTGGAAGTCATTCCAAAGGAACTACATTTTCATTGCATCCAAAAAATCGATATTTTTAATTTGCCAGTAGTTAGCAGAAAACCAAGTAGAAGTTTATTTTAGTCATACAAAACCTTGTAATTTCTCCATAGTTTCAAAAAATACTCACCAGAATTTAAAAAAAAATCGAATTTTTTAAAGAAATTTATGAACTAATTTTAGTCTAAAATTTAATAGTTATTTACTTAAATTTAAATGAAAACACTGTTTCGGGCTTAAATTCGTATAAAAAGAACCGAATTGTTAAAATATGTAACTATTTACCATTTTTCCTAGATGAAAATATTATCATAGAACACAAAAAAGGACATTTTTCTTAAAATCGCTTCCAATTCGGTGACCAGGCATCGAAAAAGAGAACTTCTTGCAATGACAACCCTATGTAGATCGGATCGAAATTTGCACTACTTCCAGATCGCAAACTCTACATTTTCATGACTTTTTTGGAGTGTCTTTTTTTACTGGGGGTTAGTGGAGGATGCGCTGTTATCCCTAGATACCTTTGAAGCAGATGCAATTTTAGTAGACTTTGGGCTTCGCCCGCGCTTTCCCACAATAATATATCGGTCCATTTTGACTTGGACCTTGGGTCTTGGGCTACTCTTATTTACAGTGACTAATTGGGTAAGTGATGAATCGGATGATATCGCTGATTTAAATGACGAAGTAGAAGGCAACTGTAATGTTAACGAATCACTAGTTGGCATTGGACAAAGCGAAGTTGATCGCTGACGAAAAATTGGCTTAGCCGTTAAAAAAAGTCTATCATTAGGTTTTTTATTTATTTTATTTAAATTAAGATCATCAGAACTCACAGTAAGTCTATTATCAGATTTTTTATTTTTATTGTTATCATTAAGATCATCAGAGCTCACAGTAAGATAGGCATTTCTACCGTTATAACTCACTTCACAATTATTTGTTTTTGAGGTACTCATATAGAGTATTCCTCAAGGGCACTTTGTTAGTGTATTCCTCAAGGGCACTTTGAGTTATTTTGTTTACGGTTGTTTTTGTTTTTTTGTTGTTTTAGTTATTACTGTCTATGTAAAAAATATTAGCAAAGCAAAAAAGCTTGTTTATCAAAGTTAATGTACAACGAATACTATGTACTACAAATATTTTTTGTAGGGTTTTGTTTTGTTTGTATGTAAAAAAAAAAATTCCGCTAATACGTCTGTTCACTATGAAGGTACAAAGAGAACTGTCCTAATCTTTGCATATAACTTTTTCTGACCACAGTGCCCGCCAAGAATAGGATCATTATGATAAATTTCCATTCATTTTTGCTTCTCATTTTCCTCTGTTATTGTTTCAATTGGTTCCGTAAGGATAATTTCGAAAGTTTTTAATATTTTGATACCATGCTCTTTTAGTTTTTGCACTGTACAAATTGTAAAAAATATGTAATTTTTAGGCCATTCTGCTCTGTTAATTTTTTCATTGTTGGCTTCAGTTTGTAGCCTCGAAAGCATGTAGTCTAGACTAATTGTTTCGTTAACAACTGCGAATTCAACAGATATCAGTCTTTTAAATTTTTTTATATACATATATTTATACGCAATTTTTAGGGATACTTACACCAAAGGTGAAAAGAAGCCCTATTGTTTTCGCTACGCTGTCCGTCTGTCCGTCACAGGGTATTTTCTCGAGAACCGTAAGAGCTACGGACCTGAATTTTGGACACAGTGTGTAGACCCTTGGCCGCTACAACAACAAATACATGAGAGTTGGAAATTAAAGGGTGTGCCAAAACGAGCAACGAAAAATGTTAAAATCCCATGTAATATACATACAATTGTATGTATATACACTTGGAATTTGTAAAGTTAGTGTATTTTTATACAGCTTACAACGATTAATACTAAAATTTTATATTCTGTACCATCAGTTAATATTATTTCGACTATGTAATTTTGATAACTTGCTGTATCTTGGAAACCGTAAGAGCAAACTTCTTGAAATTTTTAAAAACGGTAAAACAAAAAAATCTCAAAATTATAAAATCGCCAAACCGAAAAAAAATCGCCAAAATCAAAAAAAAAAATCGCCAAAAAAAAGCACCAAATTAAAAAAAATTTCTAAATCGAAAATAAATCGCGAAAAACTGGAAAATCGCCAAAATAAAAAAATCGCCAAAATGAAAAAAATTGCCAAAATTAAAAAAATCGCCAAAATAACAAAAATCGCCAAAATTAAAAAAATCGCCAAACTTAAAAAAAATCGCCAAAACGAGAAAAAAGCGAAAAATAATAAAAAAAAAAATATTTCAGCTGAAAAAATGTAAAAAAACACTATTTAAAAAAATGCTCAAAGCCGTACGGAACCTATCGTGCGCGAGTCAAAGTCGCACTTTACTGAATTTATTTTTTTAGATTTATCTTGATAAAATATTTGGGTTCTTATTTTCGCAATGTCAAGAACATCATGGGAAAATTTATCATAGATTTTTAATTCAATCTTATCATTGTTGGAAGTTTGGTTGAAGTCAATTTTATGGTTATCTTGTTTTCTTGACATAGCACGAGTCACAGCCAATACTTGCTTGTTTTTGTCTTTTAAATCACATATTGAAATTCTGGATAGTGCGTCCGCTCCTACATTCGACTTTCCTTTTATGTATTCAACGGTGAAGTTATACTCTGAGAGTTCGAGTCTTATACGTGTTAATTTAGAAGAAGGGTCTTTAATATTGAAAAGGTAGACTAGAGGTCTGTGATTTGATCTTATAGTAAATGTAGTTCCGTAGACATAACGACGAAACTGTGTAATAGCAAAGTGAATGGCAAGGAGCTCAAGCTCAATTATTGGTTTTTTCTGTTCAGAATGTGAAAACGATTTCGATGCAAAATATATTGGTAAGTCGTTACCATTAAAGTTTTGACTCAATATGGCACCACAGCCAAGTTTGGATGCATTGACCGTTATTTAAAATTGTTTTGTAAAGTCAGGGTATTGTAAGATTTTTGGTGATAGCAAAGCGGATTTCAATTTGTCAAAAGAGTTTTGACACTGTTCGTTCCAATTAAAGTTAAAATTTTTCCTGGTCATATAATTCAAGGGAGCTGCTAAAATAGCAAAGTTGGGTATAAAACGCCTATAATAGTTGGCAAATGCCACAAAACGTCCAACTGATTCTTTATCGGATGGTGTTGTGTAATTTTTTATTGCATTTATTTTTGAATCGTCTGGCAAAAGACCATTAGCAGTACACTTATGTCCCAAAAAGGTAACTTCCGATCGGAAAAAGTTGCATTTGTACGGGTTTATTTTTAAATTATGATTCCTTAGAATATCAAAAACGTCTTTTAAGTTGTTCAAATGGTTTTGTTTACTACAACCAATAATAATAATGTCATCGACGTACAAAAAAGCTTTATTGGGCATGAGACCAGAGAATGAATGCAATGCACGCAAAGAAAAAATATGGTTGTGGTAACCATAATCAAACAGCAACATACTATGATTGAATTATATGGTTGCAGTCAAATCATATTATTGTCAATGGAAAAGCAAAGTTTAATTAATATTATTTTCTGAGTTAATAATAATATTATCTACAAAAACAATTAACTTTGTTATACCTAATTTTATTATTGTAAATAAGACAACACTATTATTAGATGTGACTAAAATTGAGACTTACCATACCATGTTCTAATATTATAATAATATTGTTAAATACGATCATAGTATTATTTTATGTAATAATAATATTTTGTTTTTTAATCACATATTTATTGGCAAATCTTTTGTTCAAAACAGCTGTGCGGTAAATCCGAAATAAAAATAAATTAATATTGTTGAAACAAAATGTATGGTATAGAAATGTATACTTACATATATGTATATACACGAAATACAAACACATCTGTATAAAGATATATACATACATACATATGTGCATATTATTTTTATTTATCTACCCTTTTGTTTATACTTTGTTTATTTATTTAACACCACGCGTACACTACCGATAGCTTACAAACGAAACACTGAACTGACAGAAGGTGTTTCTGAAAAAGATTTTTTGAAAAACTTAACATAGTATGGTTTTGGATAAGATTATATTGTTATTTACATCATATTATTTTTAAACAATAATACATATTATATTGTAGTCATACATTTTTAACAAAACTCTATTGTTAAACTCTAACCATATCGCACTTTCTATGAATATAATAATGTAATTATTAAATTCAAACATTACTCTCTTTATCGTAACGAAATTAATGTTTAAAATAACAATAACTAGTTTTGAACGACCACACATTTGTTTCAGAGAAAATAATATTGTTTTCTCAACCATTTTACAACCATATCTTTTCTTTGCGTGTGGACATCATTCTTGAAAATGAATTCGGTGCTACGTTAAGACCAAAAGGTAAAACCTTTCAGCGAAATGATCCTTTATCCGTGTTAAATGCCGTAATATCTCGTGAGTCTGGATGTAATGGAATCTGATGAAACCCAGAGAAAAAGTCAATAATCGAAAAGTGTTTTGCGCGGCCTAAATTGTCTAGGATATCATCAATGCGAGGTAAGGGAAACTTATCCGCAATGAGCTTTTTGTTAACTGCGCCGTAATCTACGCACATTCTGTAGGATTTTTGATTGCTTGTGCTCTTTTTAGGTACAAGTATTAACGGGCTATTGAAGTTTGAGCTGCTGGGTTCGATCAAGTTGTTATCTAGTAGATTTTGAACCTGCCTATTGATTTCCTCTCTTTGAGTATGTACGAGCCTGTAATTTTTGATATAAACTGGTGATGAATCGACCAATCTGAATTTCTGTTCGTAAAAATAGTTTATTGTCATTTTGTCTTCTTTTAGGGCAAAAATGTCCAAATAGGATTCACATAATGGCATTAAATCGTTTTGAACGTCCTTTGGCATCTGATTTTCAAGTATGTCTTTTAATTTGTTGATACGTAGATTACTTACTTCGTGTTCGTTAATTGAATATATGTAAACATTTTTTAATTTTTCCTATAAAAACTCCTTTTACAATTTCTTGTGAATTTACAAACATAGCTTCTTCGACGTTGCTTAAGTTAAAAATTCTAAATCCCTTACACCTTGGTGGTATTACACAAGCAAAGTTTCTTGTTCCTTGTAGTATAGGTACTTGTACTCTTTTATTTTGTATTGCAACTGTTAAAGCCATACGTTTATAGTTGATATGACACTTATTGTCTTTAAGAAAATCTTTTCCTAAAATGCCATTAGCTGGGATATTGAATTCGTCACTGACAACACGAAAAACTTGCTGAATTGAATATAGTTCCTAAAGTGGATACTCTATTGGATGTAATACCAGTGATACTTATGTTTTCATTTTGATTTAATATAATGTCAGGAATTAAGCTTGAAATTTTTATCAACGAAATGTCTGCTTGTGTGTATACAAGAAAAGTACATAATTGATTTGTATCTATACAGTTTAACTTTATAAAGTCAGCATAGTTGAGGCTTAAACCATAAACTGATTTTTGAATAATTTGTTTGCTTGAAAAATCTGGTGAAAAAATAATTTTATTTGGTGTTACTGCTCTTCTTCTTCCCTCAACAGTCGCTGTTGAGGAACTTCTACGTTTAAAGTCCTAACAGAAGCTCTTGAATTGTTGCTGTTACGCGAAAAACGATTTGCGGTATTTCCACGATAATTGTTCTGAAACCAGTCATTATTGTTAAAGTTGTTGCTTGTTCTAGTGTAACTGTTACTGCGGGAATTTCCACGATTATTTCTACGATATGAACTGTTATGGAATTGATTAAAGTTATTGCCTTGATGTGCATTATTTCGAAATTGATTAAAATTATTACCTTGAAAAGCGTTATTACGATATCGAAAATCACTGTCCCTATTCCTGCCATGGCTTTGAACAGATAGAACCTGTTGTTCCTTGTTCTGCTCAACGACCAATTTCGCCTCAACTTCTTTAGGGTCTTTAAAAACGGATGATGCTAATATTGACTTAACTAGAGTCGATTTCGCATTTAAACGACAAACACTAACTGTTTGCTCTATCGCCATTTCATGCGCTTTATCTTTCGTAATACCTTCCACGACTACAGAACGTTTCAAAGAGTCAGCTAATTCCTCCGCTTGTTTGGCAAAGTCCAAAAAATTATTATTTCTTACGCTAAGCGCAGCAATTTTGCCTGCAATAATTTTGGAATTTTCAGGTTTGATTCCATTTTTCAAAGCAGTCTTAATATCATCTATTGTGGTAATGTTATCGGGTAATGTCTCGCGAGCCTTTGCTTCAAGTTTCGATTTAGCGAAGTTCAAAAAAGTAGTCTGTAAATGTGGTTCGGTAATATCTTCAATCTAAAAATTATTGCAATGTCAATGGGTTTCCATCATAGTTTTCGCGAATCATCGAGGAACACATAGTAATATAGCATTTTTCTGATCAATACTTGCCATTTTCTTTTCAATTTCTGAAATATCTTTTGAAACAATATTTTGTATACCTTCTAGGTCACAATCTTGAAAATCCTCGTTTTTACTTTCTATCATAACGTTCTTATCCACACGTTCTACCAAATTTACTTTTCCCGGAATTTTTATATTACAGC
Source organism: Tachina lurida (assembly GCA_944452675.1). NCBI lineage: Eukaryota > Metazoa > Arthropoda > Insecta > Diptera > Tachinidae > Tachina > Tachina lurida. Next base: position 66,512,358 of record OX101754.1, on the reverse strand, counting down.
TAAGTTTATCGAAACTTTTTATTAGTATACAATAAAATTGTATATTTTAGAATTGCAATTGTTGATTTTAGAAAAAATATTACTTTTAAGATCTGACAACCCATTCGAATTTGTTTCTGTGTATTCTAGAATTGAGTTATAATTTTCTGTTAAGAGTGTAATGTATTCATTGAATTTGTCTGAATTTGTTGATAAAGGTCTGCTTTGTAAAACTCTTTTCTTTACGTTATAAAATTTGTTAATTAATTCTTTGAAAATTTCATAATCAAAATCAGACATTTGTTATAAGCATTCTGGTCCGTTTTTTCTTTGCTTTTTTTTTGATTTTTAAATATATTCAGTTTAAGATTAAACCAATCAGCCATGTCACAAAACGATAAATGCTTTGAAACTAAAACGTGTTTGACTTTTTATAAATAAATTGATTAAAAGACCTTTTTGTTATTAAATTTTTTTTAGATAAAACATTTTAAATGATCATACTTCTTGCTTCATATCAAAAAAAAAACGGCTTGCTAAAAGCTTAGAAAGAGTTTTGCATAATAAAAGAGTTTGTGTGACATGCCTGAAGGACCACGCGTTAATGTGAACACTAGTGTTTTGTTTTTATTTTGCTTTGTTATCATTTTATCGTTTACTTTTTTTCTTGTTTGTTTATTTATTGGAAAAGAGAAACGTTATAATTTTGTCAATTGCCAATTTTGTTTTTGATTAAAGATTTATAAATTATAAATTGTTAAATTTCAACATTTATATTTCTTAAATTGATTTATTTATAAAAACACTGTTTATTTTTTCTACTTGAGGGGGAGAAAAAAATAACTCTTTTCTCCAAAACAACCCTTAAAAATTGCTTTTATTTGTTTGTTTAGGTACTCTCAAATTTTTATGTCTCTCTTTGACCTGCATATATGTATGTATGTATTAAAAAATGTTGCATAAATATGTATATTTGTTTTGTTTCTATTGTTGTTTATATTTTTCACAACTGCTTTTTATGTTTGGATATAAAATGATATACCAAGTATAAAACTAACTGAGCTGTAGGTATATGGATTATAGTTAGATATGTATAAATGTGTTAACTGTATTACAAATGTTTGATTCATTTAACCCTTTCGACCCGACATTCGAATAGCAGTGCTACAATAAAATTTTTGGTGGCAACGGGTTAAGTAAGCAATAAATAAGTTGTCGGCGAACGAAAATCAGAGAATCAATAACTGGGTGGCTGAGGGGGTGGTGGTAAACCATTGTACCACTCGGGATGTTAAGTGGTACAAATAAGTACCAACCGTCCTGTAAAACAAACTATATCAAAAAGAATTATGCCAATAATAAAGCATATTTTATTGATTTTTTTAATTTTATTGAAAAAGAAAAGGAAGGCTATAATAAAAATGTATTTTCACATAAAATTCACATGTGATATGGTGCAAAGCACATTTTGCAAAGTGGCACTAAGCACTCCTTGCACATTGTCTTAGTGCGCGTCTGTTCTTTTTTAGCGCTGCATTTCGTGCAACGACGTCGAGTAGTTCCTTCAATAGGGAGATGCATTGACTTACGATTGGTAGCTTGTGGTGCCCGCCCTGGTTTTATTGATCGACGAACAGTTGCAGTTTGTTGGCCTTCCTGAATCAATGCCTCTGCCAAAGTAACTAAAAATTACTTGAATGGCATCTTTCTTCGATTGAGGTCATTATAAATGATCCAGGAATCGATCTCGTGTGATTATTTCCTTCAATGATTGATTTCCTAGTGATTTATGGTGCGACCAATAGTCTTTTAGAGACGGAAGTCGATTGTAGCACATTACAAACATGCATCCAACAATTGTTTTTATTTCACCAGCATTGGTTTTAGTCATTTTTACCTTTTTGGTTTTACGTTGTTCACTTTCGTAAATTTTTATTCTCTCATTTGTACATTGGGCTATGTATATATAAGCTGATGTAGGCAATAATTTTTTGAAAATATCAATTATAGGAGCATGGCGAGGAATGTGCTCTGCTATTTTGCAGCTACGAGAATTAAAAATATTAATTTTAGGTACGAAGTTTTCGTCAGGAGTACTCCAAATAAAGTTGGTATCAAATGCGCCAGGTTGAGAAACCAAACCAGTGCCAGCTTTCTCATTATGGACAAGTACTTCCTCGGTAACCTCATTCACTTCATCCACTCCTATGTCTTCCTTATCGCTGAAGGTAAAGACACCACTTTGTACTTCGTTTTCGTCTTCGCTAGACATACAACTTGGTACAAACTCATCAGAGCATCCTCTGGAAAAGTCCCCTGAGTCGCTAGCGCTATCAGCTTCATCTTCCAAAATTTTTCGAATACTTTCAGGATCCATTACTACGAAAACAACAAATTTTTCCCAAAATATGAAACTACAATATTCAGTGCTCACCGGACTACTGGTACAAATATGTACCACCATACCGGCCGAATGGTACATATATGTACCATAATCTAAAATAACCACAAAACACATATATTTTTAAAAATACTTACAGTTACTCACAGAAATATTTTGCTTATGTAAATCTCAACAAATTTGCAAAAAGAATGCTGTATAAAAATGTCTTCTTTGAAAAAATTCATGTTTATTTTTTTACATATTAAATAGAAGAAGTCTTAACTACAAATATTTTAATTAAAATTAAAAAACAAAAAATTATTTTATGAAATTTTTAAAAAATAATGAAAAAATCGCTTATTTATCAGGTCACAAAAGTAATTTGCTTTTTGAATTTTTTACACAGATTTTTCATTATTAAACCAGCGTATCATGTTTTAATGTTTTGGGTTATATTTATTGTTCGATATGACCTCTTGCAGACATCCTAGCATAGATTCCACTAAATTTCGGAAATTTTTAAGTAATTTTTTTATACATTTCTTCTTCCAATACTCGTCCTAAGCATAATTTTGATAAAATGCTTTTTCCCCGGATTTTTTTTCCAAATATCCCCAAAGATTTTCAACAGGACTCATGTCGAGACTTTGTGGTTTTATTGGCAGATGTTTGGTATTATAAAATAGCCATAATTTAATGTTCAGGGATATATGTTTTGGGTCGTTGTCATCTTGGAAGTAATACCTATTGATATATTGATCCATTTTTTCAGCACTGGCATGTAGGTTTTTTCTAATAATGGACAACTATAGATGTTTATCCATTGTGCTTTATATAAACACCAACTTTCCTAGTCCTAGTGCCGACGCACACTGGGGTATTGGGCACACAAAACGGAGATTCATTGAAAAATGAAAATTTGGATATCCGATTAATGTTTTATACCCGATTATTGTAGACAAAATTCTCCATCACTAGGCAAAAGAATCGATGACATATGTTGCTTAATGCAATTTTTGCTTTGTCTCAAAGTTCGTAATTTTTTTCGATTTTTTCGCGTCTTTACAAAAAGTGAATTTTTTGTATTTTCAAGTGCCAGTTTTTCTATTTTTGCCATAAAAAAGCCTAATATTATTATGGATCCTTCAAGTTCAGGTAATTTTGAACAAAAAAGCAGTTGCCGATCGACATTTACATGTTAGAACTAATTTTAATCATTTATGGAAAAAAGGTCTAAATTTTAGCCATTCTTGAGAAGTATGTACAGTTTTAAAGTGGTACCGGTCAACTTCGTGTTCTGAAATTTATATATTTTTAAAGCTTAGGAACTGTACTAATATAATAAACAAAACCATCCTGCGCGTGTTTGCGCCAATTCGATTTTTAACAAATTTTGTAAAAAAAACTCATGTCGTCCAAAGTTATAGAAGAACCGTGGCTGTAGTTTTTGTTTTGTTTTCGCTTTCGTTATCATCATCATATATTGTTGCTATTCTTATTTATGTTTGTATATTGAAATATTTTTATGTACTCTACACAAAAATAATATGTGAGTTCTGTTCATTGTGTTGTTTGGTTTATTTAATAGGTTAGGTAAGTTTAATTTGTCTTCGCGGTGGTGTTCTTAGACAATTTTGTATAACTTAATTTAAATAACAGATAATATGTGTTAAATAAGTTAACATTAACTATTATATCTATTTAATATGAATAAAATTCCATGTGAGTGATCGTGGTGGTATATTTCGGATTACAGCAATAACAACGGCAATGATGTGCTGTTATATTTTTATTGAGCGTTTATATATAGAACGTGTTGTTCGTCCTCGTTATTTTGGTAACTGATACAAGAAATATCACGCGAAGTTTCTGAATACTTTATATTTTAGGAATAAACTCAAAAAGATTCATTTCTCGGCGTAGTCTTTACAGTATTATTAAGAATGCTGAGGCTTCGCCATTAATGGAGAAGCTGAATATATTAAAGCAAGAATTGATAAGGCAAATGAATCCAGAGGATATGCAAGACTTCAATTTGAATTTTGCTCGTTTTGTCTGCGATTTTAAGGATCGATGGGCAAAATCAAGTAGACATGAGGAGCGATTTAAAAAAAAAATCAACATTGGTTAGATTCTTCAATAGCCTTTGTGACTATAACAATTAAAAGAGGTCGCAAAGAAATTGATTTCGAGAAGTGTTCCGAAAAAACAAAAATGAAAAAATGTAAGAATTTAAGACAAAATGTTCCCTTGCCTGTTTTGAATTATGCTACCCAAATAAGTCTGCGATGAAGTGGTCAAACAGAAGCAGCAAAAATTGTCAAGGAAATAACTGCATCACCTTCCAGAGCAGTTAAACTTAGAAAAAATGTAACTTGTGTACAAGAAAAACAGTTGACTGCTGAAGAAGCGCTTGTGGTTTTGGTTTAAGCAAAGCTTTCAAGTGAACAATATAATGTTATACGAAAAGCTGCTCCTGATAAATTCCCTGCGTACACGTTGCTTCAAAGAGCGAAAAAGAAATGTTATCCTAAGGTTGAAACTATGCAAATTTCCGAATCGTCAGCTAAGGTATCATTGCAGGGCCTTCTGGACCATACGATTGAACGTCTTGTGCTGCTTCAAAAAAATGTTATTGACACCCTGGATAATGAAGAAATATCAAATTTAACTTTAATTACTAAGTGGGGGTTCGATGGAAGCTCTGGGCATAGCTCATATAAGCAAGCTTTTCATGGACCAGGCGCTAGCGACTCTTCTGTTTTAATAACGTCCATTGTTCCACTCAGATTAGTATGCAATGATAAAATTGTTTGGCAAAACCCTAGGCCGTCATCAACCCCATTTTGCATATTGAATACACCAAAGAGACTGCAAGTATATTGGTAAGAGAAAAAGAACGAGTTGATGAGGAAGCAAACGATCTGGAAATGTCTATTGTGCCAGTAGGAGAAAAGCTCGTAAAAGTAAGCCATAAATTAATCTTAGTAATGATTGACGGAAAAGTTTGCAATGCAATCACAGAAACGATATCATCTCAAAGGTGTTATATTTGCAATTCTACTTCTAAAGAGTTTAACTCTATTGACGAAATGATAGCAAAACCTGTTAAGACAGAAACCTTAGAATTTGGTTTGTCTATATTACATGGATGGATTAGATTTTTCGAATGTATCATACACCCCTCTTACAAATTGCCTATAGAAAAGTGGAAAGCTGCATCGGATGATGATAAAGAAATTATAGATTCTACTAAAGCACGCATTCGAAATGAATTTAGAGTCAAAACCGGATTGATTATTGACCAACCAAAGCCTGGCTTCGGAAATTCTAACGATGGTAATACAGCCAGAAGATTTTTTGAAAACGCTGAAGTTTCTGCAGATATTACTAAAATCGATTTAGAACTAATCAAGAAAATGCACGTGATACTAATAACTGTTTCTTCGGGTCATGAAATACATTCTGAAAAATTCAAACATTTTTGTCACAACACTGCCAGACATTTTGTTAAAATGTATGCATGGTATAAAATGCCTACCACTTTACACAAATATTTAATTCATGGCCCTATAATTGTATCGCACGCACTTCTTCCAATCGGACAACTTTCAGAGGAAGCCCAAGAAGCTAGAAACAAGGACTTCAAATGCTATAGGGAGCACTTTTCACGTAAATGTAACCGTGAGAAATCAAATGAAGACATTTTAAACAGGTTGCTACTGAGCTCCGATCCGATCATTAGCAGCAAAATTAAGTTACCAAAAAAAAAATTTCAAGCCCTACCAAAATCAGTAGTAGAATTGCTTATTCCGCCAACTATTTCAGTAAGTGCTGTTCGATCTGATGATAGTGATGATGAAACTGGAGATGCACATGTTGAGGAACTAGAGGATTGTAGCTCCGATTACAGTGACTAAACTAAATAACACTTGAATGGAAAATCAAGTCATAATATTTTATATGGGTTTTAAAAATATATATAACAATGTCTATTTTTTTCAGATGATACAACCATTTACTTTTGATGAAATTGTTTATAAATATAAATGAAGAATTAAAATTTCAAAGTTTTATTTAAATTTTTTTATTGTTTTCATTAGGTAAATTTGTTTGTAACAAAGGGGGCGTGGCACCGCCCTATTTCACCTTGGCTGTAATCCATACAGTACGATCAACATATATACCAAATCTCATCTTCCTACCTCTGATAGTTCATGAGATATAGTCGTTCTAATTTTTAGGTTATATGGGCGGTGCCACGCCCCTTTAAGCAGTCAGAACCAAGTATAGCCAAGTACTATTACACGGTCAACAGTACCACATTGGGAATGTTTCATGACAATCGGTCTATTATTATGGCCTGCAGAGCGATTTTTAATAAGGGGGAGTGGCACCACCCACTTTTCCAAAAAATTTGTATCATATGTCACTCAGGGATAGCGTATCATTCTTATAGTGAAAGAATTTTTCAAATCGGATAAGTAGTTTAATTGCTCTCCGTTTTGGGGGTCCAATACCCCACTGTGCGACGTACAGTCCCACACCATGACAGAACCACCACCATGTTTTACTGTTGGCCTTATATTTTTCAATAGTAAGTGATTTATTTGGCTTGCGCCTCACCATAAGCCGTCTATCTCACCCAAAAATTATAAATTTACTTTCGTCGCTAAATATTATCGTGTTCCCGAAATTAGAAGTCTGAAATTTATGTAGTTCAGCATATAACTAACGCTTCTGTCTATTAACTTCCGAAATCAAAGTTTTTTTCTAGCTACGCTGCCGTTAGTATTGTTGGTTTTTAGAACTTTACGGATGGACTTGCCACTTAGGTGTGTCCGTAGTATGCCCTTAGGGTCTCCTCTAGCAGTTCTTTACGATTTGGAACATATAAATGGTGGTTTTTCCTATTTTTTTAATAGTTTTTCTTGTGCTTCTCACCGTTAACAACTTTCCTCGACTTTTTCGTGGAATATTTTCAATTATCTGTGCTTTTTTGCACCTTTAAAAGTATTTTCTCTTGTTTGTCTACATCGACTAAACATATCACAAACATATTGGATTTATTTGTTCTATTATACAGATATAGAACGATCTTATTCGCAGATCAATTTAATTCTTTTACTTTAGGCATTTTTTTTAACAAAAACTTCACGTGTTGCACTCAATAGAAAAAGATTGGAACCAATTATGAAAAAAAAGTATAACAATTACTATTACAAACGAATAGCAAAAAAACAAATTTAACAACACAAATATTTAAGAAATAACGGGAACGCTAAAAGAAGCAAAATACTTTTGTGATGTTGAAATTGTGTAGTTGATACAAGAAAAGGCAAAAAAGTATAACAATTAAATTCAAAGTTATTGTTTTTTTTTTGTATTTTCCATTCTATAGGCTTTGCTTTCTCTAAATTTTCTATTTTTAATAAATTTATGTAACTTTTTTGCGTAAAGAATGTAGGCAAAATATTTCTGAGAGTAACTGTACGTATGTAATATGTAACAAGTTCTTTTCTTTATTCTTTATTTCATTGCAACTTTGTTTGCTTCAGAAATTTGATTTAAACAGTTTCCAATCACGTTGGATTTTATAAAAATTACTTTTAGTTATGTATGAAACTTTTTAACTTAATAAATACGTTTTCCTTATGTTTTTTTTAGCTTTCACTAATTGGTTGTTTGTTTTTTTTTTTTGTATTTTATTAATTTAAATGTTTGTATTAAATTAACAATTTAGCACACGCGACAATTACTTGAAAAAAAAACACTTTCTTAAACGACTGTCACGGTCGCCATGTCGTGTCATACCGTTTAAAATAAAAAGACTTCGTGTCTTGGTGGTTTTCTACAGATTGATTCTTCTGTATTCTTCATTTATTAATGTACTTACTTGCTATGTACTTACTATAATGACAATATCAGCTTAACGAAAATACCGAAACATATACATAATTATTATTAGACGGGTTATAGGGTTACAACAATACTCACAAGCGGATATCTGGTTTCTTTATATAAAAAATTAAAGACGGGAAATTTTAAAACGTTATAAAACGTATGTATGTATATAAATAATAATTTATTTACTTAAACCGTAAAATTCTATATATGGGTTTTTTTTTTATTCAATGTGATGTGTTTAAACGTTATTTCTATATGTGTGTATGTTTATACATTAATTTATGTTGTTTCACTTATGTACATATGTAAATGTATTTTATTTGTTTGTTTGATTATTTAAATTCATATGTGTATTATATGTAATTTATATGTATATATGTATGTTGGGTTTTATTTGTCTGTATGTTTTGAACTTTTAATATTATTATTTTTATTAATTCACTAGAGCTGGAATTTGGGTTTGCACTTGATCTCTCACGAATGTAAAACGATAATAAAAACAGCGAGCTGTGTAGTTGGTCACTATCGGCCTTATGTATAAGCAAAAATTGGCATGAAGTTAGCATAAGTGGTAAAATTGAACATGATCTTAAAGAGTTTTGCCATGAAACTTCGCATTAAAAATCATGCTAGGACTTAGAGATGGGTTAACATTAGGTAATACGGCAATTTTTAATGTCAAATTATATGGCGGAACTCGTTAACACCTAATTCAATTTCGTCACTTATGCTAACTTTATGCCAATTTCTGCTTATACATAGGGCCGCAAATCTTTTGCAGTTTTGAAGTTGGTGGTAGTTGTTTTTGGGGGCATTGTTGTCAGGGTTGGATATGTGTATTTTTTTGTTCACTGAGGTGAACATCCTCCCCGCCTGCGTATCTGAAAGAAAATAACTGACTTTAGTATGAATCTTAACCAGAACATGAAAGGGTATGATAATGGGTTAGAGAGTAAGTAAAATATACTTAGGCTTTTTGTGTAAATTGTTAGCCGGAATAAGAACCCATTATAAGCCACCCAAGAGAAGAGTCTTGGGCTAATAAAGATCCACCATCTATGCGTATAATATTTGACTTGAGAACTTGGCTGTAAATATCTCCACCTAATTCCATTTGCACAGGAGTATTAGCGTAAAAATTGGGATCTGCTAGGGTCAGATTTCCGAATTTTTCTTTAATGGATTCTTTAATAGGTGAGGGATAAGGGTTTTTCGGCAATTCTTTCTTCACTAAGAAGTACATATTGTATTTGACAATAGATGTCATATTTGGGGTTATCGTCAACCTTGTATATTTTCTTCTATCTACGTTGAAGGTGTCAAGTTCATTTCGTTCCACAAACTCATTTGATACTTGCGAAGACGTAGAGCTCGGGTTTAATAACGCTCTAACCGATTTGCATCCAGTATCTGTCATAATGTGAACTTCTACAGTAGGCACAAGTATTTGCTGCAAGGACATTGGCAAGGTAAAGGGTGTGACGTTTGTTGCACTGCTGGCATACGTGGAGTAGGAATTGGTGGTTTTTTAATCGGCGTGGAAGAATGAATAGTGGATATATCTTTCAATATCCTTTCTGGACCATGTAATACAGAGTGGTGTTTACCCTTACATTTTTGACAAAGGGCCTTGCTACTACATTTATCAATAAGATGATTTCTGGCTAAACAATTGATACAATAATGCAGCTTTACTGCAGTTTTATATTTTTGGGCCAAATTTAATTTGATAAACTTATTGCAACGCGTTAGCCGATGATCTGCTTGGCAAATACCGCAACCAAAATAGCGTTTTGCTTCTATGTGTCTAGATCGTTGACGCCTTTTTGATTCGCGTTGACTGTTGCCTGCATGGTTATACTTTCCTCTTTTGTTATTGGGTGCCATGATCTGTATGGGAGTTTGTGAAGATAAATACAATTAAAATGATAAGTGGGTTAAAATGAGTGTAATACTTAAAGGATAGATCACTGTTATAACAGTTTTATGGGTTAATTGGATAATTAAATTTGTTGTATAACACAAGACAGTGGTCCGACCGTTAAGTAATGAGTTGGGGTAAGTGTAAATGAGTTAGTTGTGTGTATATATGTGAATGGTTAGTGTGTTTACTCAAGAAAATTTACGATGAATTTACGTCGTGGGTAGAACTACAAGTTTTGTTATTGGACGTGTCAAAGTCCCATTTAGAGTACGTATGTCGGCAACTCTGATGTGTCCGTCACTACCTGAGTAAGTTTTAATTATACGTCCAAGTAACCATTCATTTGGGGGTAAGTTATCTTGTCTTATAACAACAATATCATTAACTTCAACTTGTCGCTTCGGGTTCTTCCACTTATATCTTTTATGTAGCTCTTTTAGGTATTCATCTTTCTATCTTCTGCAGAAATTGTGATGTTGAATCTTTAATTTTTGCCATCGATTTGCAAGGGAAAGATTTTCATTGCTACAGTCGGGTTCTGCGGGTGATAATATGGGTGAACCAATTAAAAAATGACCTGGGGTTAACGGATTCAAATCTTGCAAGTTATCACTTGACGGGCTTAAGGGTCTTGAGTTGAGGCATCCTTCAATTCTAGCAAGAAGCGTTGCTAGTTCTTCAAAAGTATATTTCAAGTTATTCAATTTCTTTAAATGTGATTTGAAGCTTTTTACGCCCGCTTCCCATAAGCCACCCATGTGTGGGGCTCCTGGCGGTATGAAGTGCCACGTCAAGATTTGTAAACTATTAGTTGCAATGACTGATCCTTTTATTTGCTTGAGGAATTCCTGTCGTTCCTTTTTTAGCAAATGATTAGCTCCAACGAAATTCGTTCCATTGTCAGAGTAAATGGCGACAGGGCATCCCCGCCTGCCATAAAGGCTTGAGTTGACAGGTCAGATGTCGGTTCTAAGTGAATTGCTTTTGTTGCAAAACAAACAAAAACGCATACATATCCCTTTGTTATTTTACAATTTCTGCCAGTATATAATTTGATGTCAAACGGCCCGGCGAAGTCAACTCCAGTGTTATTAAATGGGCGGGTTATTTGGGTACGTTCAGGTGGCAAGGCTGCCATAAATTGAGTAGCTTGTCGATTCTTGTATTTTGTGCACGCTACACATTTGTGTATTATTGAACTAATGAGATTCTGAAGTTTCGGAATCCAATAGCCAGATCTCAGTATCCTTAATGTGAGTTGATTTCCTCCGTGTAGAGTAACCAAATGCACATGCAAAGTTAGCAATTTTGCAAACTGACTTGCATATGGTATTAAAACTGGGTGTCTTTCTGAATATGACAAGCTATTGGAGTTGGCTAGTCGACCGTTTGCGCGTATAATATTAGCAGAATCTAAAAATGGTGTTAGAGTGAGTAAGTTGCTCTTTTTTGGAATTGGGTGTTTCCTTTTTAGACAATTATATTCTTCTTCAAAATGTTTAAGCTGACAGAGTCTACCTTGTGTTGCTTTTATCTCTTTAGCATCAAGTTCAATGCTTGGGTGTGTTAATAAATTTCAATTCTTGCTTTAGTGGATTGATATTTACTTTTATCGAGAATGATTTTCTCATTTCGAATTGATTGGGTTCGGGTGTGTGATGTTCGATCACAGAATCGATAAACGTATGACATTACTCTTAGAGGTTTTGACAATTCGAAATCGTAATAATATGTCTGGGTTTGTATCAGTTTGATTTTCAATGGGTGGGTGTATGTTAACTACGGTCGAAAATTATTGACTAATGTTAGCTTCAGCTTGAGTTTCAAAGGGTTTGTGTGTTGTTAGCCATTTTGAAGGCGTTTCTTTAAGCCATAGTGGTCCATTCCACCATAGCATATCTTCTTTTAATTCTTCTGCATTACATCCTCGGCTAGCAACATCAGCGGGGTTATCATGGTTCCAGTTGTCTACGCCTACAGTTTCTAAAATTGTAGAAACTCTGTTCGCCACAAAAGTGTTCCATGCGTTGGGTGGTTTGCTGAGCCAAGCTAAGACTATTGATGAGTCTGTCAAAAATATGTTTGATGTTGCGGTAAGTTTAGTTGGGTTATTATATTGTGGGTAATATTAGCCAACAACACAGCACCACAAAGTTCTAACTTTGGTAGCGAGATTACCTTGATTGGTGCAACTCTCGTTTTAGCGAGAAGTAGGGTTACGGCATCTGAAAAGCCGTGAAACTCGAATTTTGCTGAAGGTGAAAAATTAATCCATCTTGGAATGCGGATTTGATCAATATTGTTATAGAACTGCAAAAACATGTGCCATTTAGTTAGGGTGAGTGGGGTAAGACATTCAACCCATGCTGTATTGTCTTGCCATATTTGCTGCATAATAATCTTGGCAGAAATGACAATTGGTGCTAGCCATCCAGCTGGGTCAAATAGACGAGCTATGTCTGATAAAACAGTTTGCTTTGCATATGCTGATTTCCTTTCAATTATTGGAACACTAAAAAAAAGGCATCTTCCTTGGCATTCCATTTTATGCCTAATGTTTTGGCATTATTTGACTCGGGCAGTGTGAGTAAATCGACATCAAGCAAGTGTTCTTCAGGTAGGCTGTTTAATAATTCCTTAGCGTTAGAAGTCCATTTTCTCAGAGGAAATCCAGCAGAGTCCAGAGCTGAGATCAATTGTATTTGAGAATTTTTAGCTTCTTCAATTGTATGACCTCCAGCCAAAACGTCATCTACATACATATTATTTTTCAAAATTTTCGAAGCAATTGGGTGGGTACACCAATACCCCGGTTTGCATCGCTAATTGGGACCGGAGAAACGTGACGCAAACCGAAGCAGGATTTTCCATACCCATACATTTGTATTGATTTTCATTTGATTGGTTTCGAGATTCATAATTTTAGCTGCAAAAATATATTTTTTAATAAAAAATACCATTTATTTTTTATTTTTTAACAGTTTTTATTAAAATAAAAATATAACAATTAGTTAGAAAAACGTAAAAAACACGACAAACATATTATAATTTAAATTACAGTTCGTATGATGAGCAAATTATTTGTCTTGACAAAAGTCAAAATTTATATGAAGAAGTAGCACTAACATTTTTCAGAGTTTTTTATAAATGAAGTTTGACAAATGTTATAACAAAAAATTTGTTCGTCAAGACGCCCTGTTAAAAATAAGAAATTCAAAGTAAAAAGCAAAAGTCTACATCGATGTGTTGATTTTTTTTCTGAGTTTAAACGGGATTCCCCTTTTTCTGTTTTGGCTTCGTACAAACATTTTCATGTTAACGACGGAAATCGAAGCCACTAACGATGCAACTTTGAAGCCATGCGACGCAAACTGAAACAAAAACGACGCAACTTCGAAATCACAGAAATCTTAAAAAGACGCAACTTCGAAACAACGCAAACCGGGGTATTGGTGTATTTTGAATGTCTTTGGCTAATTCGTGTAGGGTTCTAATAGCCAAATATGGAGCACAATTGACTCCAAATGTCACTGTTTGCAGTTGAAATTCTTGAATGGGTTCATTGACGCTTTTACGAAATAGTATCCGTTGAAAGGGTGTTTGGGTTGGGTTTAACATAATTTGCCTGTACATTTTTGTAATGTCGGCGTTAAAAACAATTTTATAAAAGCGCCATTTCAAAATAAGCACAACTAAATCTTGTTGTAGGGTGGGGCCAGTGTATAAAATGTCATTCAAACTATTACCGTTAGAAGTTTTACTCGAAGCATTAAAAACAACTTTAATTTTTGTCGTAACACGTTCAAGTTTTATCACAGCATGATGGGGTAAGTAATACTGGTTGTATGAAGTAGTTTTAGTGTTATATGTTACGGGTTTCATATGACCTAAATCAATATATTCTTGCAGCACGTTATCATATTCTACTTTTAGTTCGGGTTTTTTCATCAAATTTCTTTCATTTCGTAAAAATTGAGCCATTGCGATATGGCGTGAGTTTCCTAATTCAATTGTAAGGGATCGAAATGGAAGACTTACTTGATAACGGCCGTTGGGTAATTTGTGTGTAGTTGTAACATAGTTTTCTTCACAAGCTAAGCTTTCTTCAGATGTATTGGGTTTGGTGGGTATATCTTCTATTTCCCAAAACTTGGTTATAAATTTATCAAGTTTTATAGAATAGAAATATGAGACAATGGGTTGGGGTGTATGTGATTTTTGGAAGGGTCCGGTCAAAATCCAACCAAATTCGGTTTCTTGAGCTATCAAGGTATTAAGAAAATCTTTTTTTTTTCTGATTTTAAGATCTGTGGGTAGAAATCGCTGCCAATTATGAAATCTATGGGTCTGCTTTCGTAGAATTTCTGGTCAGCTAATTGAATATCCTCTAATTCTTTTATGTGGGTTGGGTTTAAGTGGTGGGTGGGTAAATTTTTTGTGAGGGTTTTAACAACAATTGCTTGAATATTCAATTTGAAATTATTTTCTGTGTTGGACCGTAATATTACATCACATAATTTATTCGATTGTGCTGAAACATCTTCATTAAGTCCTGAAATTTCAGCATAAATGGGTGTAGTGGGTAATCTAAGTTTTCGTCTAAGTTTGTCAGAAATAAACGAAAAATCTGAAGCTGGGTCAATTAGGGCTCTAGCTGGAAATTTTTCTCCTTGAACCTCAACATTTAGAACTGCTGTTCCTAGCAATTTTGTTCTGTCGTCTAACATGTGTTTGCTTGAACGGGTATGTGTCGAGAAAGATTGTGCTGTATTTCGTGATGTTGATGGTTTATCGTCATCAATTTGTGGGTTTGGGTTTGAATTGGGTTTGTGTAAAAGGGTATTGTGTTTTCCACCGCAATATCTGCATGTAAAGGTGCTATGACAATCCCTTATATGGGCAATGGCTAAACAATTATAACATATTCCATTCTTTTTTACAAATTCAATCCTTTCATTTATTCCTAAGGAGGTAAATGAAGAGGATTCTCTTCGGGTGTGACTACTTTTACAAGGTTTGCAAATTGATCCATCGTGTTTATTCTGTGAATTTGTGTTATTTGTAGGTTTTGTGTGATTTTGGGTATTTTGGGTATTTTGGGTTGGGTTTGAGAATTTGTTATGGGGTTTAATTCTGGGATGTGTTTCTTTCTGAGAATGGGTTACGTTATGAAAAGTTTTGCCTCTTCTGTCAAACAGATTCTTATTTTCCTGGAACTGTTTGGCTTTTGGGTGTGTGTTTTGATGATCAAATTGATTTGCGACATCATATACTGATGTTAGCTCCTTATAAGTATTTGTCAAAAACAAA
The DNA here is from genome assembly GCA_944452675.1 of Tachina lurida. Taxonomy (NCBI): domain Eukaryota; kingdom Metazoa; phylum Arthropoda; class Insecta; order Diptera; family Tachinidae; genus Tachina; species Tachina lurida. The sequence goes on along the minus strand of OX101754.1, from coordinate 66,496,855 downwards.
TCGAGATCAGTCCATGATGGCATTTCTGAACAATCAGCAAGTGTTTTTTCAAACTGTATACGAACTTCTCTGGGTAGTTTTGTTGAACATAGATACACAAAAATAGGATCCCAATTGTCTGTGTCTATATCCAATGAACACAAATTCGAAATTCAACAATTTATTTTTCTTTGGAGTTTTCTTATTGAGGTACTGCACATGGTACTCACAGTGGGTAAATTAAATAATGATTTTAATTGGGCATTAGTCTGCATTCTTTTATTTTCATATTGTGACACTAGGTGATTCCATGCGATAAGAAAACCATCATTTGTCAAGGGTGCATTGTCTACGATTTCTTTGGCTTCACCGCTAGTTTTTTGTTTCAAGTGGAAAAGTTTCTCAACTCCACTTAAACGGGTATTATTGCCATAAATAGCTTTAAAGAGATCTCGGAATGAGGCCCATGTTTTGAAATCTCCACTAAATATTGGCATGTCGCACGGCGGTACATTAAATGTTACTGTGGAGTCGTTGGGTTGCGTTATTGTGGCATTGAGTAAAGAGGGTCGCGTTTCTTGCAGTCAGGTTTCATTAATTCGAGTGAGGGTATCAATAGATTCTTAAATTTTTATCATAGTACTCCTATAAAATTGCTTCGCTGCTCTAATTTGTTTTGTGATTTCGGGGACAGTTATAGTACTATCTTTTGCTGACTCACTTAAATCAAGAGATTCCCTAATTTGTTTGTATTTTTTGTCAATATCTGACCACAAAGTCTCCAATTCTCGTTTCTGGAATTGAAGTGCGGGTAAAGATTGGGAATAATCTAGAGAGTTTTCATAATCCTCTTTTAACGCATCTAAATCGACCTCAATGTACCGTATTAAATCGGCAGCTAATGCTTTCAGTGTAGACATGTTGGGTTTTTAGTTTAATGAAATTTGTGTGTTTTTTTGTGTGTGTTTTGGGTAATAAAAGTGTTAATAAATTTAAAGATTTTCACTTTTTTATGAAATTAAATTTGTACCAGCAGACAAAATTCCAACTGGGTATTTCACAAGTATTTGTGTTTGCTACACAAAGTAATATTTAATATTTGTTTTTCAAAGGCAATAAAATATAAATTTTTGAATATAACCTTATTGGCTTGTGTGGGTATAGTTACCAATAATTTTAAGTTATATTTTATTGATTGCCTTTGAAATGAAGAGATAATTTCACTTGTAATGTATGAAATTAAGAAAATTTTGTAAGTTGTAAAAATACAGACTTACCTTGTTTGCTGGGTATAGTGCACAAACCTTTACAAGAGTTAAAAAAATCTCTTGTGCTTTTTTCTTTCGTCTTCCCGCTATGACGTATGTTAAGTTGATTGGTATTGTTGTTGTTGTAATTGTGCAGTACTTACATATATTTATGTAAATATGTACTGTGTTTTTGATTTATGTATTTTATTAGAGTTTGTTGAACTTTAGAATTTAAAGTATATAAAAATATATGTACATAAGCATGTACATATGTATGTATATATTATTGAAGTTTGAATATATAGATATATTATACTGTATGTTTGTATGTAAGAATATGTCTTTTGTAAATTTTTTGTAACAATTATTCTTGTAAAGTGTTAAATGTATTTGTTTTTATGTAAATAAAGAAATTTCAATTTGTTTAATTCTGTTTTGTTGTTTAATTTGTTAATTCTGTGAAATACAATGTACATATGTACATATGTATGTATTGTGGTTTTTGTAATATGAACTTGTTTTATGTTAGATTATTAATTTTAATACGTATTGAATTTTATATTTTTAAATTTGAACAGTTTATGATTTAATTGTTTTTACGGGTGATTAGCAAAGATATTTATGAAATAAGGGTGGGTTTTAATGAATATGTAAATATGTATTATATACCTGCGTAAATTGTCTTGAAATTTAAATACGTCTTGTTTTTTAAATGTATTCTCATTGCTGCATTATACTTAACCAATAATAAATGCTGTCGCATTATAAGCAAAGCACGATAGGTGCATTGGTATATGTGTATATGAGTGCTAACAAGCAATGTCGTCAAGACTTCTTGTTACGAACAAACAGTCAACAAAGTAGTGTTGATACGTGTATGCTTGTTATTTTCCATATTGTACGTTTGAGTGTGTGTGTGTGTAAGATGTAGATGCCCTGAAGGAAATGTCGATGGTGAAAATGTGCCTAGTCGCTTTTGACTTTGTCACCAGTACTACTCTCTAATTAATCCCCATACAATACTTTGTGCTATAGACATTTAGCATGTGCTTGTCATTGAAAATCTACTAGTAACACTAAAACAATTGACTAGGTAGTGACTACATAGTTCTTATGGGAACATGGAGACATACCAACCAGACATTTAGTGGTACATTTCTATACCTTACGTACATACAATTATATGAATATTGACAAGTTGTTGCAAAAGCCACCAGAAATGCACCACATCTGTTTTCTCTCTTTCTTTTATACTGACGAATAGAAGAGAAATTGTAGACAATGTACCTACTACTAGAATTTTAGTGTTGACATAGAGACATTTGGCCCCAGTCTGACTGCAGGGTGGTAAGCTATTATGTGTTTAAGGGAGGTTTTTTTAAGCAAGCGCACACAACTAATGTAAATGCATGTGAACGTTTGTTTGTGTGCAGAAAAATAGAAGAGCATTTACACAACGTGTGTGTGTATGTACATGCATGACGCTTTTATACGCGCCCATGCGTAGAAAGAAACAAGCATCACAAATTTTTCAGTCACGAAGTATTTTCTTCTTTACTCCTATACTTGCAATAACTGAAACAAATTCTTGCAAACAGTGTTGCTTAGCGTTTGTTTTAGAAGACTTCGCTGTAGTAAAGCATTTGAAAAATCCCTCATGTCTTGAAAGTTCTTATAAATAGTCTTGTGCAGGACTTTAATATGTATGTTAATTTGTATGTATGTCGGTATATATGCACTATGTATTTTGCACTGTTATATTGTGTTTGTTTTTTAGTTCACTTAAATATTTGATTTATTTATGTACATATATACATATGTAATATAATTTTTTTTTTGTATACAACTTTTTAATCAAATATATTTTTGATTTCACTTATTAATGTTTGCAAAATTATGCTGCACTGTATACATAAGCACTTATAAATATCTTTATGTTTATTTTTTGTGGACTGTATTTTATTTTCACTGTTTCACTTCAGTAGGATCGATAGGACCATATTTAGACGGGTTATAGGGTTACAACAATACTCACAAGGGGATATCTGGTTTCTTTATATAAAAAATTAAAGACGGGAAATTTTAAAACGTTATAAAACGTATGTATATAAATAATAATTTATTTACTTAAACCGTAAAATTCTATATATGGGTTTTTTTTTGTATTCAATGTGATGTGTTTAAACGTTATTTCTATATGTGTGTATGTTTATACATTAATTTATGTTGTTTCACTTATGTAAATGTATTTTATTTGTTTGTTTGATTATTTAAGTTCATATGTGTATTATATGTATGTAATTTATATGTACATATATATGTTGGGTTTTATTTGTCTGTATGTTTTGAACTTTTAATATTATTATTTTTATTAATTCACTAGAGCTGGAATTTGGGTTTGCACTTGATCTCTCACGAATGTAAAACGATAATAAAAACAGCGAGCTGTGTAGTTGGTCACTATTTCTTTTGCAGTTTTGAAGTTGGTGGTAGTTGTTTTTGGGGGCATTGTTGTCAGGGTTGGATATGTGTATTTTTTTGTTCACTGAGGTGAACAATTATAGTTATGGTGTTCCCTTATATTGCGGGGATGGCACTATACAGGAGGCGGGGTGTAGTTGAGGTAGATCGATTGCGTGTATGTATGTCTGTTAGAATTTAAGGCAGATCGTGATTTGGGGTAGGTGAGGATGTGATTGACAGGGACGGGGTGTAGTTGAGGTAGATCGATTGCGTTTATGTATGTATGTCTGTTTGTAGGAGTTTAAGGCTGTCCGTGATTTGGGGTAGGTGAGGATGTTGTTTTAATATGTATCCGTGGGAATCTATATGTATGTATGTTTGTAGGAGCTTAAGGCTAATCATGATTTGGGAGAGGTGAGGGCGTTCTTGTAATATGTATCCGTGGGAATATGTGTGTATATATGTCTCTAGGAGTTTAAGGCACATAATTATTTGGGGGTAGGTGAGTGTGTTGTTGTACGAGTAGTATGTATCAGTAAAAGTTTAAGGCTGATCCCGATTTTTGTTTTTCACCGTGTTGTTTGTATGTATGACCGTGGGAATTTGTGTATGTATATCTGTGAAAATTTAAAGCTGGCCGTGATTTATGAGGGGCGGGGTGTTGTTGAAATAATTTGAATTTTTCTTAGATGAATTCTGTGTGTGTGTGAGTATGATTTTCTCTCGCTAGTATTTTCATGTGCATAGAAATAAATTGTTTTCAACAATGACATTTGGTGCTTTAAGATATTGTCATATATCTGAACTTCCCTAGTCCTATATGCATATAAGTATGTTTTGATACTCAATATTGCTTTATATTTTGTCATGCTTAAAATTGTCCAGCGTTAAGGTCTGCGTGAGAGAAATTATTTATATTACATATTTTGTTTATTTAACTATGTCCACATTCTTTGACTGAACTTCTTTTCATACGATCATGGGAAATTATAGTTTCTCTGTCCATAATAAATTTTTATATCTTTGACCTTTGATGGGTATACATTATATGATCATGAATAAGAATGCATTAAGCTAATCTCTTTTCTTACTGTTTCAAATTAAAATTTTATTCATTTGAACCGCTATTGAATAAAAGGAGCTTTTATCTTAAACTTTGATGGAGTTAGAAGCGCTTGAGATTATTTTATATAATAGCTTTGTGCGAATCTTAGATATGAGTACATAAATATAGAACTGCATAACAACTATTTTTAGTTTTTAAGCTATTGCATAGCTTTTATCGCAGGCTTTGAGGGTGTCGACTGAACCAAGAAATTCCGTAACGAAAAAAAAGCAATGTGAATCCGATCACAGGGGAGATGTGTAAACATTTAGTAATGAAACATTTTTTTAAGTTGGAAGTACTTTAGCTTTTAGTATATTTTTTAAATTAATCAATTAAAAGTATCAAAACTTTCAATATTGTAATTACATAGGAAATTGCTGGTTTTTGATGTGTAAACATCTATACGCTAGGGGGTAAAAATCTTTTTCACAATACAATCGCAAATTTTAAGTAAGATGTTATCAAATCGGCCAATATTAAACAAAATTAATTACTAGATATTTACACATCTCCTCTGCGATCGGACTCACATTGCTTCTTTTTTTTAATATTGGCTTATGGTAACTAAAATAAGATATGGACATTTTCGCGAGAAAAAAAGTACCAAATATCTTGCCGTTTTTCATTATATATTATTTAGAAGTATTTAAGTTTTATATTTTTGGGTTAAAATAGTGAATAAAAGCTTATATGTAAAAAATAATTGTAAACGAAGTTGAGTTTGTATGTATCTTGCACTGGGTACGTTTTATAGGCTTATTTCGTTAAAATATTTACTACATTTAGAGTTCTCTTACCGTAGAGCTTTTCTTCTTTAATTGTACTTAGACTCTTTGAAATCATTTTAAGCTTGGCAAGCTTCCAGCTGTTTGGATAATACTCCAGTCGTAAATTGGCATTAAAAATGAATAACAGGATTCTAATAGCAATACGAGGCAACTTCATAAGCATCTTGTTACTAATTTCGTCAATACCCATATTATTTTTGGGGTTGAGTTCTGCAATTACTTTTTGTGCATTACGCGTCTCAAATTTTATGGGTCGAGGGAGTAGCGCAAATTTGGCAAATCAACAGCACCAGAACATGAGTTTGGAGTAAATACAGATTTTAAATAATCACCAAATATTTTACTTTTTCAGTATCGCTTCTTGCCCAACCAACTGCAGATGTGGTTTAAACTCAACGGATGTTTAAGCTTTTTAGCAGCGCGCCACAAAGAGTAATTAGATGCTGGTGTGACATCAAGACCTTCCAAATAATTTTTAAGAGATGCAGTTTTTTTTCAAATGCAAGCAACTCTTGATGTCGTTTAGTACACTCTTTAAATCTGGTTTTAAGTTGGGGTGATCTGTATTGTTGCCATTCTCTTCTAGATCTTCTTTTTTCACACACGAGACGTTCATTAACCGTAGAATAAATTCTATTAACCCTAATCTGCGGATGGGAGGTAGTGGCATGTTCAGCAGCCTGTTTAATATTTTCATTAAGGTTGGCAATGTTGGATTCAATATCATCAGGTGTTCTTAGCATAATATTTTCCGTGCAATGACTACTAAGATATTTTTTAAATCCCAGCCAATTAATACGATTTATCAAATATGCATATGGGTTACGTGAGTCAGTTCTTAATGGGCTACAAAATGTAACGATCGTGGGAGAGTGGTCAGACGAGAGATCTAGAGAAACTTCAACTAGAATTTATTCCCTAGAGATATTTTTAATGACACCAAAATCTATAACATGCGGAATTTTTTGTATGTCAGTAGGCCAATAAGTTGACTCCCCACTAGAAATGACGTCCAAACCCATTTTTGAAATTGCGTTGAACAACGCGCGACCTCTAGGTGTAATAAGACGCGAACCCCAGAACGTATGTTTCGCATTGTAGTCGCCAGCTGCTACAAAACAAGGTCCAAGAGATTTGTAGAAATTTTCGTATTGATCCTCAGTGATTGAAAATCTGGGAGGGCAGTAAATTGATGATATCACGAAATTTGTACAAAAATTTTCAATGCCAATATTTGTTGCTTGTAGATGTTCTTCAAAAATGTTATCATGTTACCCACCGCATGCTCTTCCCCACGGGTCCTTTGAATAATATAAGGTGTAGCCATAAACTTTAAAAAGGCTTCTCGAAATCAAATGTGTCTCTAAAACCAACATTATGTCAATATTTTTTTCGTAAGGAAGTGCTCAAGTTCATTTTTATGTTGGCGAATGGCGTCTGCTTCCAAAAACATATTTTTAACATGTTCATGGCTTGTTATCTAAAGCCTGAATCAGTGTATTCTGCATTTGCAACATTTCTTGCATCATGCTTGTCATATTTGTTGTAAAATTGTTTATAGTTTGCACCAGATTATCAATAGTAGCTTGAAAGCGATTGAAAGTAAAGTTCGGGTTTGTATTTGTCGAATTATTTGGTGGTGAAATATTTTGTGTGGGAATAGAGCTTGTCTTGGCAGCATCGGCATACGATACACGGGAAGTAACTGATTGAGCTAGGGCTAATTTAGGTTTTTGCCTCATAGTCTGTTTGACGAAAGAGTACACAGGACACACTCTGTAGTTAGCGGTGTAATTACCTCCACAATTACTGAATTTTTTGTCACTTTGATCTTTTGGCTTATTGCAACTAGCTCTGCGTGTAATTCGCTGCACACAACACCAACAAGCAATAGGTAAATTGCAGTAAGTTTTAGTATGGCCATATTCTTGACAATTATGGCACTGTACGGGTCCTGAACGCTTGTGTGGTTCTTCAACTGTTATTTTTCACTACAAAAGATATTTCAAATTATAAATTGGGTGCGTCTCATTTTTTCTCAATTCTATATCATTCGACTCAAGTTCAACGCGAAATAGAGGTTGGGAAATTTTCTCCTTATTTATTATATTGGATACATTTTTTACCTTAGACCTCTGGAGGACGAGTGCATCTTTTATTTCTTCGGGAGCAACATGGGAATATATGCCCTTCAATACAATGTGCAGACCTTTAGCACTCTTGAGCTGGTAAGTGTAGAAATTTGTTTTACTTTTTCAAATTCAGAAACCATTTTGCGAAAATCTTTTTCTTCATAAATTTGAATTTTCACAACAATGTGAAATTTAATCTCACCAATGATTGAAATTAATTTTTTATTCAGCGGGTTTGTCATTGTCATCTTGCAATATTTTAAAACGGTTTTGCCGATTAGTAGAGGATGCGTTGTTATCCCTAGACATCTTTGGAGGAGATTCAATTTTAGTAGAATTTGGGATTCACCGCGCTTACAATTGTGATGTATCTGTACATTCTGACTTGGACCTTACGTTTTGGGTTACTCTTATCTCATTGGAATCTATGCCCTTGAGTACAATCTGCAGACCTTTAGTACTCTTGAGTAGACTTCGGTCGAACTCGTTCACTAGTTCATTTTTGCCACAAACCAATGATCAAACCCATTTAAATTACATGGGTTTGATCATTGGTTTGTGGCAAAAATGAACTAGTGAACGAGTTCGACCCAAGTCTACTCTTGAGCTTGTATGTTTAGAAATTTGTTTTACTTTTTTCAAATTCGAAACCATTTTGCGAAAATCTTTTTCTTCATAAATATGAATTTTCGTTTCATCAATGTTACCTCATTTTATTGGAACAATGTGAGTAGTTGTTAATAGGGGCCGCAAACAGCGGAGCCACGAACCATTTTGTGGACAGACAGTTTAGCAAAGACACAAACCCAAAGTAAATATTTAGCCAGGATCAATCTTAGACATGAACCTTTTGTATATTCACAATACATGGCGCTGTTGGTTGTTGTCAACAACTTTTTCAATGTTTTCACCGTAAATGGCGCTGTTAATTATTTTTTCATCACATTTCTTATTTCTCAATAATGGCATTGTTGCCATTATTCTTATATTAAATTAGATGTTCCGTGGTGAGAATATTTTTATGTTTTTCACCACAGATGGCGTTTGATATTGTCATAAATGTTAGGGGTGAATTAATTTCGCTGTGGTTGCTTTTTCTGATGAGCTCAGACCACAGATGGCGTTTGATATTGTCATAAATGTTAGTGGTGAATTAATTTCGCTATGGTTGCTTTTTCTGATGAGCTCAGACGCAATTGCAAATAAGAGTATTCAGGCAGAACCTTTTGCATTTTGAGCGTAAAGGCCGCTGTTTCTTGTTTGATTTTGTATGAAATATTAAACAATATCAGTTGTCAACAGAAGCAGAGGATAGATAATTTTTTTCTCTGAGATAAATTTCCGTTGAAAATTTAATTGAGAGTGTATATTTTGGAAGCTAATCAGTTTGGTAAGAAAAATAAGAAACGTTTTAGGAATTGTAATATTGAACTTGTAATGGGAAAATTAATAATGTTTAAAAATTCTAACACTTTTATGAACGATCATATAATTTCTTATTTAATATTGCTTGTACGTGATACTGGAGAGTTTTGATATCATTTTATTGTCTCTTGTTTATGTTTCTCTCTGTGTTTTTGTACATACCATATACATATAAACAAATGATTGAACAACATTTTTTATATTTTTAATCTACATATTTATTTAAAAAAATATCGTAAATATATGTTGTGACAATGTAAGAATAGAAAAATAAAATGTATTTTTTAGTTATTTTCTTGATAAAGTAAATATGAATTTCTTAAGGCACAAACTCCATAATTGTGATAGCTGCAGTAAAAATATTCCGGATATTTAAGTTGTATTTGCTTAAAGTTGATGCAGCCAATATCCTCGATGTTGAAAACTCTAATTTGAAGTAGTTTTTCAAACCATTTCTTCTTTTCCACACCCTTAACATAGATTGAATAATGTTTTAAATTGGATTTTAAAAATTTTACAACACTCTTAAATGATATTGATCCGTCATTCCAATTCAGATGATGAAAGTTTCTTGTTAGCCAATTCGTTTCTCTTTGTTTTGCTATTGATAATCTTTTGAAGTTAAACGGTGGTTTAATAATAAAATTTATGTGCTCCTTATTGTTAAAAACAATTGCTATTTCTTTTGCAATGAAGATGTTTGAATTAGATTTAAACCCTTGCATATCGATGAAAACTCTATCCCCAATCATCTTATTTAATTTTTTTTATTTACATTATCTTACGAACTTGACCTTTTAAGGGTATGTATTCTATTATGCGGTCGTGTATGAGTATACAAAATGCTGATGTATCGGTAGGTATATTGGAGTCTGTTTCAATTTCAATTTTTATGTCAACAGGACCGTTAGAGAGGGCTTCGTTTTGGTGACTGACATCTACTACCACTATCGGCACACTATTTTTAAATTCTTGAGCAGTTAGAATCGGTTGTGATTCTCTCATGTAGTAGCTTTGTTGAAACCGTTGATACATATCATATAGAATGGCATACCGATCATTTTAAAATTTTATATTTAGATCATCATATGGGTACGATTCGGAATTTAAATGTACTTTTAAATTGTTTAAATTACAATGAACAAACTTATTTTCTTGTTGAAAAGCAATCAACACAAAACGGGGTCGTTCTATATTTGCAGCCAATTTAACATTCCATATATAGCTAGTTCCTGTATTTAGTTGAGGATTAATGTGACAATCCCAACTGCGAAATGCCATCGGTATAGAAGCACCACTGTTAATAATTTTAATCATATTCAATTTGCTCAGATCGGATAATTGTACATGCGGAATTCTCCATGAGATGTTTGAGATTCTAATTTTTGGTTTGTCAGTAGCAACAGTTGAGTATACGAGTTTTTCATCGTTCTTACTACGTAAGAGAACCAATTCATGTTTACCACTGAGTATAATTTTATTATCGTCTTCAGCAAAACTTAAAAATAGTTTCAGTGGTACATAGAAATTAAAGTGTTCATTTGAAATATCCAAATCATCGAGTTTGTTCCATCCTGCATTGTACAAGCCAACACTTTCTGTTGGTGATAAAGACACAAAATTTTTTAGGGTGCTTGTAATCGCTAAATGTCTTGTATGATCAATTTCTATGCCATTAAGTTCATATCGAATTTCGTCAAAGAGATTTGCCACAAAGTTATTTTTTAATTTTAGATTTAAAAACGAAGATATTTTGCTGTTATTATCATCTACAATACTTCCCTCAACATATATGTAGCTTTCGCTGGGTAACACATATAAGTCTTGATTTTGTATTGAAATTCGAATCTCATCATTATTGTTGGAGGATTGTAGGTATGGTGTATATGTGTGATAGTCCCTTTTAATTATACTCTCGTCTGATTGAGGTTTTTCTAGAACATCTAGTATGTAACTCATTTCTTTGTCAGCTTTAAATTGAGAGACTTCAAAAAATTTTTATTTTCTTGCGTCAAATGTTTTTTGTGTAATGATCTCTTTAATTGTGGTTTGGTTTGCAATAGTGTTTTATGAGTGTATCCAATTTTATCCTTAGATTGCTTGACGTTATATATTATCATTATTTGCTAGATCTCAAATGTATTCGTGTTGTAATTTCCTCTCCTCGGAAATTAATTAAATCACCGTTCTGATCAACTATGCGTAGATTAAGAGAACTTATCTCTCGGCAGTTAACTGGCAAATAGATAAGATTTCGAGGAATCTCAACAATTTTATACCCTGGGGGGACATTGATCGCAAATTCATGTAATGTGTGTGCTTGTGAGTTATTCGTATATGTGTTAATCACTTTACTACATTCAACACGCAAGATATTGACGATGAAAATATTGACTGGTAGATCTGAGTAATGGTATTGGTTAGGAGCTAGAATTTTCTTATTGAATCCAAAAAGTTTTCCAATTGTGCTATCTTTGTTAAAGTATATGGGATCCTTAGAGCTATTAACTCTAACTTGCATTGTATTGTTATTAGCTTCTATATCAATTTTATTTTCCGGACAATACTGCTTATAGTGATGTTTAATATAATCAACTATATCATTCAATTCATAAGATCCTATTGGTATTTTAATTACATGTTCACCAATATGAAATATATTGTTATAATCATCTATATTGGGAATGCTATTATATGAATGAAAATCAGTTACAGCACATTCATATTCACCATCCAAACGAATAGGAGGAAAGGAATTAGCAGATAACTCAGATAAGTTTGAGCTAAGAGTAAGTGTTATTGACATTATGATTGTCTGATTACAAATAAGTGAAATTAAACACAGCACTTTGTATAAAAAGGAAGTTTATATATAATTATATTTTATTTAAATATATTAGATACAAATATAGACTTATGTATACACTTAACTACAATATTTAATTTTTATTGATCCAAGAATTATGTTGATTGGTAAATCCTAACCATTTAACATATGCCTTCTTGCCTTTAGTTTTAAGAACTTTTTCAACTAGATATGTATTTGGATATCTGGTTTTTGAAAGTTCTTCACCATAGAATCCACCTTTAATAGGGTTACCACGATAGTCTTCTAATATGTATGTAGCTGGATGTGTATTTTGAACTCTTTTAATCGTAAAAATTTCTGTGGTCCAATTTGGTGTATATCCTTTTTCAAAAACATGTTTATATTTACTTATGCGCACATGATCTCCCACATTGAACTTTGATAATTTGAATAGTTTTAAGCGGTTATATACCGTGTTTAATAATTTGTTCTCATTTTTATTGTTAACTTGAATCGGTGGCATTTTGATGGTGCGATGAGTTTTTTTATTATATGTATTAATTAATTAATACATATAATTAATTAATTAAGTCTTTGTAAATGTCGAGCCAGTTATAAGACCCATTAAAGCTAAACTCTTTCCACATCATTCCTTTTAATGTTCTGTTAAATCGTTCTACTATTGATGCTTTCATTCTGCTATATGTTAAGTAGTGATTAATGTTGTATTTATGCATCAATTTTCCAAAGTGTTTATTGAAAAACTCTTTACCATCGTCTGTTTGCAAGTTTTTTGGTATTCGTCCCAGTTGAAAAATATTCTGCATAGCCTGGCTTGTTTCCAAAGCAGTCTTTCTTTTCAAGGGTACTGCCCAAGCAAATTTTGAAAATGTATCAATTACAGTCAACAAAAATCGATAATCTCTATAGTCCGTAGAATAGTTCCCCATTTCAACTAAATCAGATTGCCAAAGATCATCTATTCCTTTCATAACAACTCTTCGACGTGAAAAATGTTTTCGTGCTTTATTATGTAGTTCATTTATTAAATTTCTTTTTGAAGTCATTATTTAACGTATTTAGAATTTGATGGGATAAGTTGAGTTCAGTGTGAGTTCATTTAAATACTGTCGACCATCATATTTCTTACATACCCATAAATCAACTCATTTATCTTTTTAATTTCTTTTTCAAAGAATAATTTCATACTTGAGATTGTTTCCTGAATTTCGTTGAGTTTCTGACTTAAACTTATGTTGATTTCATCTCGTACCTCTTCAATTTGACTTTGCAGAAACAATTTATTAACAACGTCGTTTTCCTCCAAAGCTTTTCCCACATTTTTAATTCTTTTGTTTTGAACGTCAATGTTATTAGTTGTATCCATAACGAAGCCCAGCAGCTTAGGAACATTTTTCACAAAAACTGTACCACTTGTATCATAAAGATAGTGTCCAAACTTATCGATGGACATGATTTATGTAGATAAATATTATTCTATAATTTTTGCTTCATATAATTCTTCGATAATTGAGACAATTTCGTTATTGTGATTAGTATGACCTGCAGCTTGTGATGCTAGCAATAACCTAAGGCGATCTACTAACTCATTAGGATCATCCCAGTTTATATAGTTAGCTTTGTATGGGTTTAGTTTCATCAAACCCTTACCCTTGTAAGGACTTTTTATTGCATGTAGTGATGACGAAGTTGATGAGTTCTTTTCTATTTCTTTGTTGAACAATTTACTGATAATATGCTTATATTTATATGCTCTCGTTCCTTTGTTTTGTCCATCAGGTCTATAATCTCTTTTGTATGCATTTGTGCTCACTAAAATTTTCTTATATATATCTAATTCATGTTTATCATAATATTTTGGTGTTTTGTGAAACAGTAAAGAAAATAAACCTGGTGTAAAAGCCCATATTTGATTTCCAATCACTATTTTATCTTCAGTAAGTTTAATACTACTATTGCCAAACTTCCATTCATTATTAAAATCTTTATGTGGGCCGTATAGAGTATCTAATTCGTTTCTGCTTTCCAAGAGTGCTAGGTCAGTATAACTTTTATTATTGTCTGAATTGTCTAGAGTTTCCGATTTAGAGTAAAAATCATCGTTGTCATCATCATCATCAGTATCAACATTATCAACCTTGTTTGCGTTTCGATTACGAAGTGAGATATTTTTATTGCATAACGTTTCTTCAGCAAGTTTCTTTGGAGTACTTGTCTCTAACTTAACTGATTGTTCGTTGAATGGAAAATTTGAATTTTTATAAACTTTCGTTTTAAATTCATCTCTTTCTGCTTTAATACTTCTTTTATTATTTTTAGAACTGTTCACAAATTCTGTTAATGGTTCTATTATTGGTTTAAATGTATCTTTGAATTGCTCATGTGTATCTGCTTCATCAACTTTTATACTACGAAACTTTTTCTTTAAAAAATTTCTTGTCTTTATTAGCTCTTTTAAAACTTTTTCATCCATTTTCAACTATTAGACACCAGATCAGGTATCAGCTATCAGATCAGGTATCAGCTATCAGATCAGATATCACTTATCAGATCAGGTATTAGATCAGCTATCAGATCAGGTATCAGGTATTAGATCAGCTATCACATCAGGTATCGGGTATCAGATCAGGTATCAGCTATTAGATCAGGTAATAAATCAGCTTTTAGATCAGGTACGGTAAATACTTTAGGAAATAAGTAGATGTACTATGTGCAAGGCCAAATTTAGTACTAATGTTTTACTTTTATGTAGAGTAATTTATATCGTTATAAAATAGTCGAATTGCTTTCTATAGCGACCATTGTTTAAATCATTATCTTTGCTTATCATCAAAAATCCATATTTATCCTTCCAACACTCTCGACAAATTTCATGAAACTTTTCATAACTCATATCGCTGGCAACATGATCACTATAAACGTGCTTTATGTTTGTCTCATCTTGTTTAAACATTATAATCACATTTGCATTGTCTCTTATTAAGTGCTTGGGGATTCTCGTATAAGTTTGGCACAAGTAGAATGAATCAACATCCTTATGTCGCCCCATGCAAAAATATGCTCGTATATTATTTTGTTTCTCGCATGCAACATCATCAAAGATCATAATAGAATTAGTTTTCGCTTCATCAGGAGAAATAACTTTTTCATTATCTGTAAATGTGTAATATCCCATCCCTTTAATTGGTGAAATTAATCGCTTTAAGTATTCATATTTGGGTTGATAAAGGGATTTTGAGTATAAATAGATGTTTTCAAACTTGAGTCCATTAGGACTTTCTAGGAAGCTAATCATAACATTAGTCTTTCCACAATTTGATGGTCCAACTATTAGAGCACGAATAGAATTTGGTAAGAGAGAGCTATGTTTTATTTTAGATCTGATGTTCGTTGAAGCATCAATATTGCGAATTACAATATTTTTATGTTGTTTTACTAATTGCATTCTTATAACTAATTGCATTTCATAAATGTTACTTTTATTATAGAAGAAAAAATAAAATAAGATGCTTATACATTATAACAAAACGTTTAGTTATAAAAAACCAGCCGTTGGAAAAGGTTTAGTGAATAGAGTAATAAACTCTCTGCCTGTTGAATTACACCTTCCTGGATATCAGTTTTGTGGACCCGCAACAAAATTACAAAAACGTTTAGATCGCGGTGACAAAGGAATTAATTTATTAGACGCTGCATGTAAAAATCACGACATTGCTTATTCCAAAACAAATGATTTAAATAGTAGACATCAAGCTGATAAAATTCTTGAAAATAAGGCTTGGGAACGAGTTATTTCAAAAGATAGCAGTCTTGCAGAAAAATCGTTTGCATATATGGTTACTAACGCAATGAAAGTCAAAAGAAAATTTGGTATGGGATTGAAGAAGAACGTTGCAAAAAAACGTGAACAAAATGGAAAAAAGCTGTTCAGTACATCAATTAAAACTGCAACAAAAATACTGAAGAAGGAAAAACCTCAAGACATTAACTCTGCCATTAGGATTGCACGAAAGGTTATCAACAAGTCGTTAAGGGGGAAGAAATCGCAAGTTGTAATACCACGCGTAATTAACGTTCCAAAAATTGGTGGCCTCTTACCTTTAGTACCTATTCTTACTGCTCTGAGTGCAATTGGTAGTCTTTCTAGTGGCGGAGCAGCTATAGCAAAAGCAATAAATGCTGCAAAGAATGCCAAACAACAACTTGATGAAGCAACTAGACATAATAAAACAATGGAAGCAGTAGCAATGGGGAAAGGTTTTTACCTTAAACCATATAAGAAAGGATATGGATTGGTTTGTCAAGAAAAACAAAAACCAAAACCAAATTTTTCGTAAAGCTGCCCAATAAACCCCTATCTGATGTTGATCTGAGAAACTTTTCAACAAACATTCCATACTTTAGAGGAGTTTTCATGTTGGATACACTACCAAAACGATCGAGAAAAAGAGAATGTGGAATCATTAATTTGGATTTATCAAGAGGACCTGGAACCCATTGGGTAGCATATTATAAAAACAATGAACATAAAGAATATTTCGACAGTTTTGGAAATTTACAACCTCCATTAGAACTAGTTAAATATCTAGGCAAAAATATAAAATATAATTACAATCAATATCAAGATTATAATTCATTTAAATGTGGACATTTATGTCTTCAATTTCTTTACAAAATAAGTTTAAAAAATAAAAAAATACAACACACGAACAATTTTTAAAATTTTTTCTGTTTTATTAATAAAAATGTTTATAAAATAATAGTTTCTACATATTATTCCCACTGTGGGTATTGAGCATTTGTTAAAAAGATATTTATTTCAGCAGCAGTATCCAATTTTAAGCCACTGTCTCCTTGCTTACATATGCAATATATCCCGGATGCCATTTCTATTATGTCTTCATCCGATAGCGTGTTGTACCGATTTGGTAAAAACATTATGTTGTTTTCTAGTTCAATTTGAATTGTGGTGCCGTATTTACTCGTCACACTCTTAGCGTTTTTAACTGCATACTTAGTTGAGTCCTGGAGCTCTTTTATATGTATTAATTTTTTTTATTCAATGTGTTGAATTTCGTGATCAAATCTGGAGGATTCATTATCACAATATTAATTAATTAAATTTAATTTTTATATGTATTTTTTTCTTCTCTGACAGATAGCTCAATCTGCTTTTGTAAACTGATGTATTAAATATTTCTACCAATCTTTAAATAGGTAAAAAATAGTTCTTAAAAGAAAGATCAGTATCGTAGCTATCTCTTTTTCTCATATTGTAATTATGTTTTACGTAATTTTTTTGTTTTCTCACTGATAGAATTGTACTGAAAGAGATAGTTACATATTTTGACGTTCTAAGGCGTAACTGAAAACAAAAAAATTTCAAAAACAAAAGATCAGAGAGATAGTTATATTCATGTGCTAAAGTGTAACTGAAAAAAAAAATTCAAAACAAAAGATTAGAGAGATAGTTATATTGATGTGCTAAAGTGTAACTGAAACAAAAAAATTTCAAATGAACTCACAATTTTTTGTAAAATTTTAGTTTCACAAGAACATTTTTTACTATAAATAAGAATGTAAACCTTTCAAGAGTATTAATATAAAAATTGCATTCAAGAAAAAAGTATCCTTTAAAAAAAGAAAATTAAAATAAAAATTAAAACAATGAGCCAAGTACGTGAGCGGTTATTTGAATTTCTCCATTCCTTTGAGGACTTATTGCTCTATGAGCATAAAGAAACCATAAATTTTTTCGTCTCCATGCTCACTGAAAATGAGGACTATGGAATTATAGAGCAAGAGGACTCTGATAGTGGACATTTTGCCAGCTGCCCCTGGTATAGCGAAGGATGCGAGGAAGGGCCGGACACATGTCGGTGCACAATGTTCCATATAAGGAAAAAAATTATTTTTAAGATAATTGAAACTTATAAAAATTTGTCAAAAATAAATAATGAACAAATATAGAATATATATGTATGTGTGAATGGTTTTTTTATTTAGTTTTTTATTTTTTTTAATATGCATACATATGTATATATATATATATATATATATATATATATATATATATATATATATATATATATATACATATATATATATATATATATACATATATAGATTAATAGAGCGAAAAACTATTAGTTTAACTATTATATTCATTGAGGATGGATAAATGTACTTTAAAGAATATATTTCACCACAATCAAGAACGAAAACCTCAAATACATGATTTGGTTTTTGAGTTTGAATACTTGCTCAATTGGAAATTGAAGACTTCATGTGGATTTTCAACAGCTTTTGGCTTTAAGCCAATGATATGGTTGAATTATAAAAATAAGCAATTCATTGGACTGGATCGGGAAGAGTGGTTACATCTCATGTGTTATAAGTATGTATATCATGATATGCTTAATCATCGAGATTTTTTAAATTCAATAAATATAATTGATAATGAAAGTGAGAGGGATGTTGAATATAAGTTTTAATATAAAAGTGGTCTTTGTTTTTTAGTTATCAAACAAGGAAACTCTAAAATAAAAATTGATTCTGACACTTGGCGATCACTTACTCAAATTCGAGTATTTTTTACATCAATTTTATGTTGGAACAACATTCTGAGAAAACAAATCCTTCATTTCTATCATGAATATTATATACCAACCTGCTCCGCTTTAAACAAAACAAAACTTCAATTAAATGAAATACAAGGAATACACGAAAGAGATGTAAAGATTGAATTAACACGTCTTTGTTATGAGATTGGAGAAAAAATGCAACGTAAGATTCTAACTGATGTAAAAATTCATAGATTATATTTAAGGATGGATAATAAATAAATGATTAAAAAACATAAATAATGATTTTTATTTTGTATTTTACTTTTTCATGAGAGGACGACTTTAATAAAAACAAAGAACTTTTCTGTATGTATATATGATAATAATTTTTTATTTATTTTTTCCAAAATAACAAGTCTTATCTTTAAATACATATGTATATAAATTACAAAAACAAAAAAAAAAAATATATATATATATATATATAAGTATGTACATAAATACATGTGTATATGTCTGCATGTATGTATATATTATTTTTTTAAAACATTTCTTTTCTAAACGTGTACAATTTGTATGCAAAGGAATACAAAATACATTAAAAAAATATTTTTTCCATTCAAACATCAAAACGAAAAAAGATTTAATTTAATAACAAATAACTTAATTACACTTACATCGAACAATTATCAACGGTTTTCTATTAATTTTAAAATTATATTAATGTGATATTCCAAATACATAAATTAATGATCATTACTATCATAAAACAAAATTTTTTATACAGAATATTTACATATTTTTTATTTTTATTTTGTTAAAATCTACTTTTGAATTTATTTTTTATTCATTCTTCAATTTCCATTGCATTTTCTATGTTATACCCAGACAAATGTACTATGTCGTGAGAGTTTGTCAAGTCATCATAATCAGTCATATATTTAGCAATGTCATGTAAATCCTTATCTTCCAGTTCGACAAGCATTCTCTCATTAACATCATCGTCAGAGTTTGTCAATCCTGTGCTGATATCATAATCATCTTCAATCATATATTTAGCAATGTCATGTAAATCTATGTCTTCCCGTTTTAATTTATAATGCCCCCAAGCATATGTCTGTAACCCGTCATACCTAATGTACCTCTTGTCATCATTGTGGCTCAAAACAATTTTATTTACATTTTGGGTAAAAATTTGATGTTTGTATGTTCGGAATATATACATGCTGTCGGAATAAACGTTTCTTAAATTCAAACAGTTTCTATAGTCCGACAAAGTGACTCTTTCTAAGGCCGTTCTTTTCACACCTTTTGACTTTTTTATTTCAATGTTTGCTTCATTTCTAAAGGCATACATCTTAGCTCTTAGTCCCACAAACTCCTTCATTATAACCCCATTATTTTCATCCTTCATCATGCCTACTATTCTTTTGTTTACCAAAGGTAAGCCATATATGTTATTAGGTGAATAACCCGACGTATCAAATCTTTCTTGGAGGTCCTTGGCACATTCCTTATAAAAGTCATTCGTTCTAATAGTGTAAATGAAGGAATCAGTGTCCATATAATTTAGATGTAAGTCAGTTTTGAACTTAGGCTTCATATAACCATAGTGGAAGTCATACATCTTCCACTTGGATAGTTCCAGCACACAAAAACCTAAGTACATCGGCTTGTTGCATTTTATTTTCAGCCTCTGTAATTCAACTGCATACATATCATCACCAAAACGGGACAAGCTATGGAAATTAAGTTGAGCAATTAGAGCTCGAGCTTCCTGATGATTTCTTCTATCTGATTCCCACTTTGTCACAATATAAACATCTCTCCTTAATTCCACATTTTCCATTGTCTTTCCGTATACGGCGTTATTTAATAGTTTGAAAAAATCTTTTTCAAAATCATTAGTTGCTTTTGTTCGATGAAAAGTGTTTAAGTCTATGTAAGTTTTCAGCCATGGGGCTTGCTGAAACTTTATTACCCTATGTATCTTTTTTAAAACTAAGCCATTGGCAATACGTTGCTTCAGTACTCGGTAATGAATCGAATACTTCCTTTTGTTTGATAAATCTGCGATTAACTTTTCTTTTTTCATAATAGCTTTGTTTTCTGGACAAAAGGGTAAATCATTGTGAAGATCATGCAAATAGTCTGGATAATCTAAATCCACTTCTAATATATAACCTTCACTAGACTCATCATCAATAGAATTGATATTTAATGAACTAATTTCATCATTGCTAAGCCACGAGAAGTCTGACAATGGTAGATATTGTGACATTGCCCATCCATAAAGATTATTTGCATCTAAGTACATAAGATAATCTGATGGTTTTGAGCTATCATAATCAGACATATATTTATTATTAGCCTTAGTGTGTCTCAATGAACATTGGACTAGCCCACCTCTGATGCTTTTTTTGATCATGTTATACATATCAATATCCGTTATTAGCTCTAAACGAATTTTCGTTGTTTTGAGCATAGCATCCCATGACAAACCTGGAGCAGTGTAATAGTGGCATGGGTCTAATTCATATATGCTTTTACAGATTTTTCTAAAGTTTTCAAAAATGTCTGCCAACATTAGAGTGTCACTTTTAACATAGAGCTCTGTATAGTCAAGAAGGTTGTTGCAGTTAAATGTTTGCCAAACATTTTGTGCATGATTATAGTCTTCAATACTATACTCCGCATTTGTTAAAATATTTTTGAAATCTTCTCGAGCCGGGAGTTTTTTTTCAGTAAGCCTTGAATAAGAGTCTATATAAGAGTATGGAAATACTCCCTTCCTTCTAACTAGTTTACATTGCTCGTCATCAGGATAGTACTTTTTAATTATTTCAAACATTTCTGGTTGAAGGTTAGAAGATAGTGTCTCTAGACTCGCCGCCATAAACCTAAATGAATCTACAAATCTTACTTTAAAACTATTATTTCCAACATGAACATTTTTGGTAATAGAAATATATTTTTCCTTATTTGTTGGAATAATGTCAATATGACCCTCAACCTTTCCAAGCTCTCTAATAAACAATCCACTATATGTAACAAGTTTTGAGTAGTCGTCATTATATGCACATTTGATATAGTAACTAAATGAGCAAGGAATATGTTTTTGCTCATTAACTACCTTATCACTAATTCTTATGTTAACTTTTTCTAATAAACATTCGAAGTCTGCGTAGACAACGAATGGAACATCTAAATAACACGGTGCGACAGTCCAAAAAACCTGGGACCGGATATTATTTTTCTTGTAGGGCTTGTCGAGTTAAAGAAGAATCCAATAGTGAAATATGCCGGACACCTCCAAAATCCGGATTTACGCTTAAAAAACCGGTTTTTTTACCTTTGCGCACTTATAAGCCTGTAACTTTTTTGATAATAATCCGATTTTCAATTTCTTACTAGATTTGGAAAGAAGAAACTGATATCTTTCAAATGATATATAATTTTGTTAAGAAAACTTGAGAAATTTTTGTGTTATTGTCCAGCAAACACAAATTTTGTAGATTTTTCAAAAATTTTTCAAATTTGCTGACGTTTTTATACACTATTTTATTAAGAAACTATAATACTATTGAATTTATTCAAAAAGGACATTTAGTTACGATTACAATGCATATTTGGGGTTAAAAATAGATAAGCAATTGACTGAGTTATTTAATTTTTCATGAAAACAAAATTTTTTCCAAAATGCCTGCACAATGTTTTTGGTGTTGTTTTTATGCACCTTCTATTAAGTTACAAATCAATGTTATCCTAAACACAAAGAAAGATATCAGTTTCTTCTTTCCAAATCTAGTAAGAAATTGAAAATCGGATTATTATCAAAAAAGTTACAGGCTTATAAGTGCGCAAAGGTAAAAAAACCGGTTTTTTAAGCGTAAATCCGGATTTTGGAGGTGTCCGGCATATTTCACTATTGGATTCTTCTTTAACTCGACAAGCCCTACAAGAAAAATAATATGCGGTCCCAGGTTTTCCTACTTCATTCAATTTTGTAACACTGTGTAATTTGAAAAATTCTTAAATTCTAAGTACCTTTCATAATATGCAGGCATAGTTGTTATTAGCTTCGAACAACCGTCTTTATGGTGAAGAGCTATTTCAGGATCCTTAGAATACCCCAGACATGTCATGCAAAAATGTAAGGCTTCTTTGTGCTTGGTCAATGACGTCCTTAAAAATCTGTCAACAAAATCAAAAGTAATAAATAAGTTACAATAATTATAACAATAATAATAGTTATAATAACATAATGAAGTTTAAAACTAAGTACTTTTAAAAGCTGTAACTTACCTTGAAAGGTCTTTAATAAGCACATAATGTCTTTTAGTGCAAGCATCGTCCTCCAACAACATTAAACTTATATGAATATTTCGAAACTCTTCACATACACGATAAGGTCCAACTATTTGGTTTCCTTTTGTATCAAATCCAAATACGTTGACACTTATATTTGGATTTTGTGCCTCGAATATGTTGATTTCTTTTAAATCAACTGGAAACCGCATGTGTGAAAAATTTAAATCAATACTGCCCAACTTTATTATGTTAGAAATATTATCAATTTTATATGCTGCACATTTCACCGCATCTTTAGTATTGCGTGGTCTCCTTAAAGCAGCAATAATTGACCATTTGAAACAATATACATCATCATTTTGTAAGTTGATGCAGGCTTGCAGTTTTTCCAACTTATAGGGCATGGGAATATTACTAGAGCCTCTTATGATGTTGTGTTTGTTTATATTAACATTCAGTATGCTTATTTGATGTAATGCACATCCACTGTCCCTTTCTTGAAATTCTCCCATTTTATTTTTTATGTCGTCTGCATTTTCCAAATAAATATTTCTCAAAATATGAGATCGATTTACCGATACCATTTTCGTAATATGTGAAATTGACTCTTCTATTAGAGAGTCTTCACAGTGCTTGATGTAAGCACATTGCAGCTCAAAATTACATTTAAAATTTATTTGTTTTTCCAAGGCCACTTCCAAAACTTTTATTACTTCGTTCTCAGCAGTTTTGAAAAACTCTTCCACATATAAGTTTGTGACATTAGAATTAGTATAAGTGTATACTTCAATTCTTTCCATAAAATCACTAGAACTTATATGGATGTTTTCGCTGAACCTCCTTGTAATAGCACTGCTTTTATGCATTCTTGTGCGCAAATGGTGGCCCCAATCAAGTCTTGGCACTTCAATCTTGCATCTGTCACAATGCATCGAGTCCTGATGCAATTTTTTGTGGTTTTCAAAACCTTTTAATGTTTTGAAAACTTTTCCACAGTTTGGGCATTGCATATTTGTTGTTGATGACATTATATGTATATATTTATTGTCTTCGGGAAAGGAACTAAATAATTGTCTTAAATGACTTTGATTTTTTGTTTGTCAGGAACACTAGTTTTAAGCACCAACTTAATTTTTTCACGAACACTTCTTTTAAACAGTATTTTAAATATTTTCAATAAACTATACGTTTGTTTTGAAAAGAGACTATAAACTGAATAATATTTGAATTGAAGTAACATTATTTATAGGAAAAAATTCTCAATAAAGGGTGCTATCATATACACTTGCAACCAAAGGACGCAAACGAGCTTCATGATTAATACCGTGGACGCTAAGACAAAATCATGCTATTAATATTCAACGGATAACACTAGTTACATAGCATACGCTTATTTCTGAGAAAAAAAATTGATATCTTCTGCTTCTGTTGACAACTGCAAGATTAGAATTTTTTAAACATTATTCCCATGACAAGTTCATTATTACAATTCCTAAAACGTTTCTTATTTTTCTTATCAAACTGATACACACTCAATTAAATTTTTAACGAAAAAAAACGCACATTTTCATTTTATTAGACATTTTTCTTCTAAAATACTTAGCCATAAAATATGCATATTATGACTTTGTTGATATTCTAACTATACATACATATGTATGTACATACTTTACTTTAAAAACTATACTCCAAAATAAATTATAATGAATAAGGCACACGCATTCTAAAATATTTTTTAATCAGTATCGCAACGCATGTAATTGAATATTCACAGCTGGGGTGTGTACGTGTGTATGCTTCCTGGTTAAACAGATATACATAGTCTCACACACAATGTACGAGTATGTAACTTACTTGTTGCTTTTGAAAATGATCACATTAGGAAAAAATTTTCAATAAAGGACGCTAACATAAACACTTGCAACCAGAGGACCATTAGAAGTTTTAAAATACTTATTTAATTTGATGATTCAAAAATTTATTTACACATTTTTTACATTTTAAAATATTCATTTAAATAATTTATGTTTAAAAAATTTTATTATAAATATAATTTGTTTTCAAAATATTAAATTTAAGTCCGCCAACAACGCATCCCCCTCTTCGTCTTGCATGAAAATTTTGGATATATCATCTTTATCCTCATCTTTTGGCATATAATCAAACGCTGCCAAGAAAGCATCGCCCTCTTCATCCAGCATAAACTCTTCGTTTTGAAAATTTCCGTTGTAGAAATATGACATTTGGTTGTTTGGAATGTCATAATATTCATCTATTTCGTAGAGAAAAAATTATCTATCCTCTGCTTCTGTTGACAACTGATATTGTTTAATATATCAGACAAAATCAGACAAGAAACAGCGGCCTTTACGCTCAAAATGCAAAAGGTTCTGCCTGAATACTCTTATTTGCAATTGCGTCTGAGCTCATCAGAAAAAGCAACCATAGCGAAATTAATTCACCCCTAACATTTATGACAATATCAAACGCCATCTGTGGTGAAAAGCATAAAAGTATTCTCACCACGGATATTTTCTAATTTATATAAGAATAAGCAACAATGCCATATGTCTTGAGAAATAAGAAACAGCGCTCCCATGTGATGAAAAAATCCTGATAAGCTGATCTGAAAACCAGACCAGCTCCTGATAAGCTGATCTGAAAATCAGACCAGCTCCTGATAAGCTAATCTGAAAAATAAAGCAGCTCCTGATAAGCTGATCTGATAGCTGATCTAATAGGTGATACCTGATCTAATAGCTGATACCTCTTATTTGCTATTATTAAACATGGATTAGAAAATTTTAAAACAGTTGGTGTTTACAAGAAATGTCTTGAAGAAAAAGCTTCGTAGTATAAAAACTGGTGAAATAGATACACGTGAACAACTAAGAAATACATTTAAACCACTCAAAGAATTCATAAATAGTTCTAAAAAATTTAAAGAATTCCCATTAAAGAAGAAAACCAAATGCAGATAGAAGATGAAAATAATACAAGTTTAAGGACTGAAAAACCATTAGTCAAGATAGCGACAAGTATACCAAAGAACCTAGCATAAGGAACAATATTTGATAATACCATCTTATTTAATGATGTTAATACTGAAAATGGTGGTGACGATTATGAAGGTGATTTTTACTCACAGACTTCCAATTGACTTATTAGTCTTGGAAGGATGAAATGAATTAGATACAAACTATGGCTCAGCTAAAGATTTCAATAATGAATGGAAATTTGGTGATAGAAATATAAAACTGAATAATAAAGCTTAAGGCATTAATATAATTCAAGGATATATTCAAATGCAAATTAATGGAGTGTAGTGTGAAATAAAATTAACGATAGAAGATAGGTATAAAATTGAAAAAGACATTCTAAAAATTAAATCATCTTTTGACAAACAAATTGAACAACTGAGCGATAAAATTTATAGATTGGAAAATTAACTACATTTTAGTATAAATAGCTAAAAATATATCAAGTAGATCACAACACTCTCCAAAAAACTGTAGAACAACTCAATGTCCTTAAAAAGAAATTTAGTAAACGTAATCCACAATAAATTTATAAAATTGTTTGTGTATTGTAGTGATGTAATGAATGGAATAGATGATCTTTTATGGAGCTGATTTAGGTGAAGTGGGTAGCTATTCTAGAGAAAATAGAAATTATTGATTTTTGTAGACTGTAACTGACACATTCTTAAAGTTTATATGGTGAGTATCGTTGAATATAAAAGCTGCACTCGAAAAAACTAAGGCAATGGAAAATATTTTTGAAATGGTACGAGTACCAAGAAACTTACAAATAGATGATGGAAAGAATTTTTTAATAAACATTGCAAAATTCATGCATAAATAGAAGATTAAAAATTACTTAATATGAAAGCATCAATAGTAGAATGACTTAATAGATCATTAAGAGGAATTATGTGTTAAGAATTTAGAATTAATGGTTCATATAAGTGGATTCATATACATAAAGATTTACTTAATGCCTACAATAGAAAAGTTCATCTCATCATTAAAATATTTGCGATTAAAGTTAACTCAACGAATGAGAAAAAGGTGCAAAATACAGTATACAGTAATTTGAAGAGTTACAAAATGTTGAAATTCAATGAAAATATAAATAAAATTAAAAAGGAAAAATCTAGTTTGTATTGGTTTTTTGAAGGATTGATTAGGAATGTTAGGTCTCAGGGAAGATAATTAATTTAATGTAGTGGAATTCTCTAAACTTGATGGCCTTTATGAAATATTGTGAAAATTTAAGAGTTCAAAATATTCAGCAACACATCATATTATCACTTTTTATAGTAAAAGGTGTACATTTTCCATCTCGAAAGCTCTAGCACACAAAATTTTAAATTGTGAATATGGGGTTATTATAATAGATTTTCAGTCTGTTCATTTCTAGATAAACTAAGAAAATTGGACTTTGATATCCAATCTTTAACAATGTACATGTGTATGAATGGGTATCAAACAAACTTATTAAATAAATACAGACTTCAACTCAAATCATGCTGAAGCATGCATAAATTGTAAAATGGAATGTAAACAGATCTTACTTTATCTCTTTGTTATTTTGGCCAGTATTTAGGTTTAAGTTGATTTCTTTTAAGCTAATTGGGCCTAATATTTCAATGCAAATAAAAATCCATTTATTTACAGTTTTTCCCGACGTTTCGTAGATTTTTTGTCTACTTTTTCAAGGGATCGTCTATTTAAATAATAAAAACAATTATAAAAAAGAATTTTGCTTTGAGTCATTTTAACTTACAATTCATGGAATAATTAATTACATAGGTACATATACATATTTTACATATTGAATAACAATACTCAACATTAAAACATATATAAGCAAATATAACATTTTTTTTAAACACAACTTAACTTAATATCACAGATCTTTTTCGTTTAAAGCTACTTTGTAGTTTGTGTTTATGTTTGCTGTATCTTCTTTTAGATTCATTGTTTTGTTTATTTTTTGCTGTATTCTTAATGTTTCAATAGTGTATCTTTTTCTTTCCATTTTTTCTATATCCAAAATTTTAACTCCTTCGAAGTCAGCTGAGTGTCCAGTTTGTAATATATGTTGTGCTAGTGCTGTTGTTTCCTTCTTTTTTACTATGTCCATTTTGTGTTCTCCCATTCTTGTATCTAAACTTCTCTTTGTTGTGCCAATGTATATTAGATCACAGTTTTCGTCGTTTTTCCCTTTACATTGTATTTCGTATATGACATTGTTTTGTTTATTTTTCTCAACCCGCGTTTTTGTTTTTGTAAATATTGAGTTTAAAGTTCTGTTTGGTTTATAAGCAAAACAAGCATTTGTTATTTTTATTGTTTTTCTTATGTTATTGTTGTCAGTAAGGTTGGGGACATTTATTTGCACTGAAATATTAGGCCCAATTAGCTTAAAAGGAAATCAACTTAGATCTTACTTTATATCTGTATCTGTATGAATATGAAATAAATTTACCAAAAAAATATTGGAAGCATGCCGAAGCATGTATAATTTAAAAAAAATTCCTCACGTCATACTTTTATAAGCAAAGAAATTTTAAGACTTTATGGGAAATCAAATACATACATACATACATATGCATCTACTTTGTTAAAAATTCAAAAGAGTAAATTCGTAATTCTAATAGTATAGATTTTTAATTGAAACACCACTAAATGTTGGACTGTCGCGTCACTATCGATAGAAGCATGCTAAAGCATGCATGCTAGCAAAATATTAAACCTGTTAGAAGGTGATGAGAAAGCTTTTTTCTAATTATTAATTTGTAGACAGCAATTGTGTCTGGATCAACTCAACTCTTAAATGTATTGTATTGTACAGGTATGATTGATGGTGATGAGGACTTTTTCTAAGTGAGAAATGATTACATCTGAATGCGAAACAACGCAGCCTACGTTAACCACAATAACGTCAAGGGGTCAACCACCCAACCTTATATAGAAACACTTGAAGTAAAAATTCTATTAAACATAGATATTCCAATGTTTCTAACACAATATGAAAACACTGACGGTGAATTGATGATGGAGGTAACTGTGTTATTTTGGATCGATTTTCTAGAATAGTTGTTTAATAAACATGTATTTCTTTATATATGAACTAATTTCTACATACATGCATATATTTACCTATATGTATGTATATATTAATACTTTTAAAAATTATACATATATTCTCTATTTCAAGTAGTAAAATCTGAAAACAAACGTCTTTCTTCGATGTCAATTTTAAAACTGACTCCTTTTTCTTTATTTAGATTTCATCATCCTTAACATACTTGAACAAATATATACATATGTAGCTATCATAACTTAAATACAATGTGTCTAAAATCAAAGATCATATACATGTAAATACAGATAAATATAAAGACAACAGACGTGAATTAAGCACATAAGAAAGTAAAGACAATTGGCTCTCAGTAATATAATAACTTAAATACAATGAGTCTAATATTAGTGAGCAATAGATATATACATGTGAACACAACTAAAGTGATCTAAAATAGAGAACGAGTAACAAATCAATACATACATATATGTACATAGATAAATATAAATACAACATACATGAAGTAGGTACATAGGAAAGTAACGATTTCTGTCATAGTGACATGATGAACAAAAGTAAACAATATGTGTATGAATACAAATAAATGAGAATACAACACACACAAACGGCAACATATTCCGTTGTTCTATATATACATATGTATGTATACAGATAATAAAGTAAATAAACAAGAGTGAAGGTATGCGTTTGCCGTAATACAAACCGACTGCCAAGATACAGTAAATGTTAGGTCATCATGGCAAGTCAAGATATACATACATAACAAAATACTGCTACAACTCGTCCATCCTGACCAAGGGATCCCCTGATCCCAAACGCAGAAACAAAGCAACTTGTCCCTAACCAACACGAGTACCGAACCAAGGCCTAAGGTTGCCCATGGCCCAAACACCACTGTAGGGTGTGCGTGATTGCTGAAACCCTTCAACATCCTCCAACACGTATCTGTCGTTACGCAGAACCCTCGCAACTCGATAAGGTCCCTTAAATTTGGGAATTAGCTTTCTTGACACCCCGGTTTGCGAATCAAAATTCCTCACCATATCATAATCGTTTTCTATATACTCTGTTGGCGGGTTTCTTTTTTATCTATGTAGCTCTTATTATAAGCCTGCAGTCGGGTCTGTGCCACATTGGCGTCCTCCCGAATCTTTTCAAGGTTCGTCCTGGTCTAAACTTATCTGGTTTGAAAGTATTATTTTATCATTGAAATAATCTGTAAACGTCTCATTATACTTCCATTTACGACCTTCAAAGTTACGGCGTAGCAAAAGCTTACCCTCTTTTGTGCCAAACAATTCTTTCATTTCATTTAAAAGACTGTCTGCTGTTTGAGTTGCGTAATTTGGCTTCGACTGTAACCATGCCAGTACCTTTCCTTTTAATTTACTAATTAACAATATCCGTAGCATTTTGTTGTCAACACTGTATGCTTCAGCCACACTCATCAGCTGAACATGGCTAGTTCCTATGTTTAATTGTGGATTTACATGACAATCCCAACTGCGAAATGCCATAGGTATAGAAGCACCATTGTTAATAATTTTAATCATATTCAATTTGCTAAAGTCAGATAATTGTATATGTGGGATTCTCCATGAGATTATTGAAATTGTAAGCTTAGCTTTTTTAGTAGAAACACTCGAGCGTACAAGATCTTCATCGTTCTTATTGCGCAAGAGTATCAATTCATGCTTTCCATTTAGTATAACTTTGTTGTAGTCTTCAGCGAATCCTAGAAGCATTTTTAGAGGTACATAGAAATTGAAAAATCCATTTACAAGAGTGACATCGTCAATTTTGTTCCATCCAGCATTTTGCATCACGTTGCTTTCTGTTGGTGACATAGAAACCAAATTTTTTATGGTGCTTGTGGCTCCTAAATATCTTGTATGATCAATTTCAATTCCATTGAGCTCATAGCGAATTTCATCAAATAGATATGCCACAAAGTTGTTTTTTAATATAAAGTGTTCCGATGATGAAGAAAGTTTAGAGTTATTATCATCAGCAACAAAACCTTCTACATAAATGTAGCTTTCACTGGGTAGCACGTACAAATCTTGATTTTGTATTGAAATTCTAATTTCATCATTATTGTTGTAAGATTGTAACTATGGTACATATGTATGATAGTCCTTTTTAACGATATTCTCATCAGACAAGGGCTTATCTAAGACATCTATTATTGAACTCATTTTGTCTTCAATTTAAAATTCAAGGACTTTAGAAAATTTTTATTTGATGTTGCTAGTGCTTTTTGTTGTACTGGTCGCTTTAATGTTGATGTTGTTTTGCTGCTATATTTTTCAATGTATTTGTATTGTATATTAGCATTATTTAGTTGGCCTTAAGTGTATTCGTATTGTTATTACCTCTCCTCGGAAATTAATTAAATCACCGTGTTGATCAACTACGCGCAGCGCTAGTGAACTTATCTCTCTGGTGTTCACAGGTAAATAGATGAGATTTCTTGGAACCTCATCTATTTTATAGCCTGGAGGCACATTACTCGGAAATTCATGAAGTGTATGTGATTTGAAGTTATTCATATATGTGTTAATAACGATACTACTTTCAACTCGCATGAGATTTACTTTAAAAATATTAACTGGAAGATCTGAATAATAATATTTGTTTGGTGTTAAGATTTTGCTATTGAATCCTAAAAGTTTTCCAATTGTATTGTCTTTATTAAAATATACAGGATCATTGGAACTATTGACTTTAACTTGCATTGTATTGTTATTCGCTTCAATAAAAATCTTATTTGCTGGACAGAGTAGTTTGTATTGCTCTTCTATAAAATCAACTATATCATTTAGTTCGTAAGATCCAATTGGTATTTCAATTGTATGTTCTCCTATATGAAACATATTGTTGTAGGTGTCTACATTTGGAATACTGTTGTATGAATGAAAATCTGTTAGAGCACACTCATATGCACCATGTAATTCAATAGGAGGAAAGTAACTAGCAGATAATTCTGATGAGTTAGAGCTCAGAGTAAGTGTTATTGACATTATAACAGACTGATTACAATTAAATAAAGTTTAGTACAAAGTATGCTTTATAAGTATAATTTACATATTTATTTCATTTTCTTATTTTAAAATTAACATTAGTTTCTTAATATTAATGCTATTATTGTTTTGCTATGATGTTGTTGTTGATTTAGTTTTTCTTCCATCTATAATATTTCATTTTTACTTATCCAAGAATTGTGTTGATTGGAAAATCCCAGCCATTTAACATATACCTCCTTCCTTTTAATTTTAAGAACCTTTTCAACTAGATATGTATTTGGAAATCTGGTTTTTGAAAGTTCGTCAGTATAGAATCCACCTTTAATGGGATTACCAAGATAGTCTTCTAATATGTATGTTGCAGGATTTGTATTTTGAACTTTTGTAGTTGTGTAGTCCAATTTGGAGTATAACCTTTTTCAAATGTATGCTTATATTTGCTTATGCGTACATGATCTCACACATTAAATTTTGACATTTTATACATTTTCAAATGACAGTATGTATTTAGCAGCTTTTCCTCATTTGTTGAGTTGACTTTAATTGGAGGCATTTTAATGGTACGATGAACTTTTCTATTGTAGGTATTAAGTAAACCTTTGTATATATCAATCCACTTATATGAACCATTATAGCTAAATTCTTTCCACATCATTCCTTTCACTGTTCTATTAAATCGTTCTTCTATTGATGCTTTCATAATGCTATATGTTGAGTAGTGATTAATGTTGTATTTATGCATTAATTTTTCAAAGTGTTTGTTGAAAAATTCTTTACCATCATCTGTTTGTATGTTTATTGGTATTCGTCCCAATTCAAAAATATTTTCCATTGCGTTAGTTGTTTCAAGTGCAGTTTTTGTTTTTAGCGGTACTGCCCATGCAAATTTTGAGAATGTGTCAATTATAGTCAGCAAAAATCGATAATTTCTATTTTCTTTAAAATAGTTCCCCATTTCAACTAAATCAGCTTGCCAAAGATCATCTATTCCTTTCATTACAACTCTGCGACGCACAAAATGTTTTCGTGCTTGCTTATGGAGTTCGTTTACTAAATTTCTTTTTGAAGACATTAAGTTGTTTTTAGAGATTTTTTGAAGAGTGTTGTGATCTAGTTGAAGCACTTTCAGCTATTGATACAAACATATAATTTTCTAATCTATAAATTTTCTCATTAAGCTGTTCAATTTGTTCTTCAAAGGATGTTTTAATTTTTAGAATATCTTTTTCAATTTTATAATTTTCTTCTATATCTAATTTTGTTTCGCGATGTAGATCCTCAATTTGCATTTGAATATTTTCTTGAATTATAGTACTATCTCTCTTAAAGTATGTTAATAATTTCTCTTTTAGTTTTTCGATTTGAGTTTGCAGAAACAATTTACTGATAACATCGTTTTCCTCCACAGCTTTTGCAACAGTTTTGATCCTTTTGTTTTGAACATCAATGTTGTTGTTCGTATCCACAAAGAACCCCAGCAGTTTAGGTGCATTTTTCAAAGAAACTATGTTGCTAGTATCGTTTAAATAATGTCCAAATTTATCAACAGACATGCTTTATATACTTTATTAAAGTTAATGTATTATATTAGCTTCACGTAGTTCTTCAATAATTGATATAATCTCGTTATTGTGATTATTATGACCTGCAGCTTGTGATGCGAGCAGTAGTCGAAGTCGATCTACTAGCTCATTTGGATCATCCCAGTATATATAGTTGGGCTTATGGGTGTTAAATTCCATCATTCCATCACCCAAATAGCTACCTTTTGGCTTAGATCCTGTTGATTCACTTAAATTCTTCTGGTTTTTCTCGTCAATAAATTTCTTAATAATATGTTTATATTTATATCCTCTAGTACCCTTAATTTGACCATCAGGTTTATAGTCTCTTCTATATGCATTAGTAGTAATTAAAATCTTTTTATAGATTTCGAGTTCAAATTTATCATAATTTTTTGGTATTTTATGAAACATTAGAGAAAATAGTCCTGGTGTTAGAGCCCATATTTGACCACCAACTTGTATTTTATCTTCATTAAGTGTAAGTTTACTATCACCAAATTTCCATTCATTATTGAAAACTTTATGTGGACCATAGTTTGTATCTAATTCATTTTTTCCTTCCAATACTGATAAATCAGTATAAGTATCTTCTGTATTGGAAGTTTGTGAGTAAAAATCATCTTCATCGTCATCATTTTTGTATTAGTTTCATTAAATGCTTCTTCATCTACTACCATTAGATCTAGTAGGGAAGGAGATGGCAACGTCCTCGGCAATCCGTCTTCGATGTACCTCTCTGTGGAACGGAAATGGAACCGGCCACTGCAGAATACTCGATGATGAAGTTAGGGGATGGAGGATTGACCAAACCTCCCCTGCTCTACTACACGAACGTCTTTATAAAACCTGGATACCATCCACAGAAATGTGGATGAATGGAACTCCAGGTAGAAGAAAAAGTGTTGATTTTTATACGGACGGCTCCAAAACACAGGAAGGTGTGGGCTATGGGGTCTTTTCGAGGGCTTTAGGTCTTCGTATTGCACGGCGACTTCCGGATCACTGCAGTGTCTTTCAGGCAGAGATCCTTGCTATAAGAGAAGTTGCGAATTGGTTGAGAGTGAATGTCACTTCAACGACTCTGATTAACATTTACACCGATAGTCGAGCAGCTATTATGGCCCTAGAATCCCCGCTTCTAAGAACAACAACAGCCCTCGACTGCCGATCATCTCTAAATGAGATGGCAGAGCAGTTTGATATTAGAATCATCTGGATTCCGGGGCATAGAGGCTTCCAGGGGAACTCCAGGGCTGACGAGCTTGCTAGAATTGGGACAACCTTACAGGTTCCACCGGATTTGGAACGTGTAGGTCTACCCCTACTCTCTTGCAAACTCAGACTTAGGCGCAAGACAGAGGAAGAAACGAATAGAAGGTGGGTCATTAGAAATGACTGCGTGATCACAAGGCAGTTATGGACTCACCTAAGCAGAGAAGGTACGGATTACCTAATTTCGAAGAATAGGAAACAAATTTCGGTTCTAGTATCCGTGTTAACCGGACACTGTCTCATAGGTAGGCATGCACAACGGCTTAGGGTTGAACACAACGACTTTTGCCGCAGCTGCCAAGACATCGATGAAGAGGAAAGCATAGAACATTTTCTTTGTC
The DNA here is from genome assembly GCA_944452675.1 of Tachina lurida. Classification (NCBI taxonomy): domain Eukaryota; kingdom Metazoa; phylum Arthropoda; class Insecta; order Diptera; family Tachinidae; genus Tachina; species Tachina lurida. The sequence goes on along the minus strand of OX101754.1, from coordinate 66,461,688 downwards.
ACTGCCCTGGACTTGCAGGAAAGAGAATGGGCGCTCTTGAATTCAGGGAACTTTCTGACGTTGCTAGTGTTGCACTTCAACGTATTAGTAGCTTTATACTGAGCTCTGGATGGTTCGACGGTGGGGACTCCGCATAAGCAGAGTCTCCGTGGCATCACAATGGACCAAAAAGGTCTAAGTGAGTCCGGCTTTCTGACTGCCACCTCTACCTACCTAACCTAACCTTCATTAAATAAGATGGTATTATCAAGTTTAAAGTTAGATTAATAACAAAAGTAAATGTTTGTGAAGAGTAGGTTATATAGTCATGAAATAGTCAAATTGCTTTCTGTAGCGTCCATCATTTAATTCATTATCTTTGCTAATCACCAAAAACCCATATTTATCCTTCCAACACTCTCGACAAATTTCATGAAACTTTTCATAACTCATATCGCCACCAACATGATCTCTATAAACATTCTTCATATTTGTCTCATCTTGTTTAAACATTATAATAACATTGGCATTGTCTCTTATTAAATGCTTGGGAATTCTAGTATAAGTTTGACACAAGTAGAATGAATCAACATCCCTATGTCGCCCCATACAAATATATGTACGTATATTATTCTGCTTTTCACATGCAACATCATCAAATATCATAATTTAATTAGTTTTAGCTTCGTCAGGTGGAATAACTGATTCATTATCTGTAAATGTATAATATCCCATACGTTTAATTGGTGAAATTAGTTTCTTCAGGTATTCATATTTGGGTTGATATAGAGATTTTGAGTATAAATAGATGTTTTCAAACTTGAGTCCATTAGGACTTTCTAGTAAGCCAATCATAACATTAGTCTTTCCACAATTGGATGGTCCAACTATTAGAGCACGAATAGAATTTGGTAAGAGGGGGCTATGCTTTATTTTGAACTGATGTTGACTGAATCGTCAATATTACGAACTAAAATATTTTTATGTTGTTTCACTAACTGCATTTTTGTAACTAAATACATTTTATAAATGTTACCTCTTATTATAGAAAAAATTTGATAATATGGGTATACGATATCAGAAAACGTTTAGTCATAAAAACACCTTCGTTGGAGGAGGTATAGTAGATAAAATAATAAACTCTCTACCTGTTGAGCTTCATCTTCCGGGGTATCAGTACTGTGGACCTGGAACAAAACTACAAAAACTTTTAAATCGAGGTGACAAAGGTATTAATTTATTGGACTCTGCTTGTAAAAATCACGATATTGCGTATTCAAAAAATAAGGATTTAAGTACTAGACATAAAGCTGATGAAATACTTGAAAATTCAGCTTGGAATCGAGTTTTATCAAAAGACAGTAGTCTTGCAGAAAAATCATTTGCATATATGGTTACTAACGCAATGAAAACCAAAACAAAATTTGGTATGGGTGCGGAGAAAAAGAAAAATGTTAAAAAGAACAAGCCAAATGATAAAAAACTGTTTAAAACATCAATTAGAGCTGCAACAAAAATACTAAAGAAGGAAAAACCATTAGATATTAACTCAGCTATTAAAATTGCACGAAAAACTATTAACAAATCATTAAAAGGAAGAAAGTCTCAAATTGTAGTTCCACGTGTAATACGTGTTCCAAAAATCGGTGGTTTTTTACCTCTAATACCCATTTTAACTGCTCTGGGTGCAATTGGTAGTCTAACAACTGGGGGTGCTGCCATAGCTAAAGCTGTAAATGCAACAAATTATGCAAAAAATCAACTTGATGAAGCAACTAGACATAATAAAACAATGGAAGCAGTAGCAATGGGGAAAGGTTTTTACATTAAACCATATAAGAAAGGATATGGATTGGTTTGTCAAGAAAAACAAAAACCAAAACCAAATTTTTCGTAAAGCTGCCCAATAAACCCCTATCTGATGTTGATTTGAGAAACTTTTCAACAAACATTCCATACTTTAGAGGAGTTTTCATGTTGGATACACTACCAAAACGATCGAGAAAAAGAGAATGTGGAATCATTAATTTGGATTTATCAAGAGGACCTGGAACCCATTGGGTAGCATATTATAAAAACAATGAACATAAAGAATATTTCGACAGTTTTGGAAATTTACAACCTCCATTAGAACTAGTTAAATATCTAGGCAAAAATATAAAATATAATTACAATCAATATCAAGATTATAATTCATTTAAATGTGGACATTTATGTCTTCAATTTCTTTACAAAATAAGTTTAAAAAATAAATAAATACAACACACGAACAATTTTTAAAATTTTTTCTGTTTTATTAATAAAAATGTTTATAAAATAATAGTTTCTACATATTATTCCCACTGTGGGTATTGAGCATTTGTTAAAAAGATATTTATTTCAGCAGCAGTATCCAATTTTAAGCCACTGTCTCCTTGCTTACATATGCAATATATCCCGGATGCCAGTTCTATTATATCTTCATCCGATAGCGTGTTGTACCGATTTGGTAAAAACAATATGTTGTTTTCTAGTTCAATTTGAATTGTGGTGCCGTATTTACTCGTCACACGCTTAGCGTTTTTAACTGCATACTTAGTTGAGTCCTGGAGCTCTTTTATATGTATTAATTTTTTTTTATTCAATGTGTTGAATTTCGTGATCAAATCTGGAGGATTCATTATCACAATATTAATTAATTAAATTTAAATTTTATATCTATTTTTTTCTTCTCTGACAGATAGCTCAATCTGCTTTTGTAAACTGATGTATTAAATATTTCTACCAATCTTTAAATAGGTAAAAAATAGTTCTTAAAAGGAGTTGATTTATGGGTATGTAAGAAATATGATGGTCGACAGTATTTAAATGAACTCACACTGAACTCAACTTATCCCATCAAATTCTAAATACGTTAAATAATGACTTCAAAAGGAAATTTAATAAATGAACTACATAAGCAAGCACGAAAACATTTTTCACGTCGAAGAGTTGTTATGAAAGGAATAGATGATCTTTGGCAAGCTGATTTAGTTGAAATGGGGAACTATTCTACGGACAAGAGAGATTATCGATTTTTGTTGACTGTAATTGATACATTTTCAAAATTTGCTTGGGCAGTACCCTTGAAAAGAAAGACTGCATTGGAAACAAGTCAGGCTATGCAGAATATTTTTCAACTGGGACGAATACCAAAAAACTTGCAAACAGACGATGGTAAAGAGTTTTTCAATAAACACTTTGGAAAATTGATGAATAAATACAACATTAATCACTACTCAACATATAGCAGAATGAAAGCATCAATAGTAGAACGATTTAACAGAACATTAAAAGGAATGATGTGGAAAGAGTTTAGCTTTAATGGGTCTTATAACTGGCTCGACATTTACAAAGACTTGATTAATACATATAATAAAAAAATTCATCGCACCATCAAAATACCACCGATTCAAGTTAACTATAAAAATGAGAACAAATTATTAAACACGGTATATAACCGCTTAAAACTATTCAAATTATCAAAGTTCAATGTGGGAGATCATGTGCGCATAAGTAAATATAAACATGTTTTTGAAAAAGAATATACACCAAATTGGACCACAGAAATTTTTACGATTAAAAGAGTTCAAAATACACATCCAGCTACATACATATTAGAAGACTATCGTGGTAACCCTATTAAAGGTGGATTCTATGGTGAAGAACTTTCAAAAACCAGATATCCAAATACATATCTAGTTGAAAAAGTTCTTAAAACTAAAGGCGAGAAGGCATATGTTAAATGGTTAGGATTTACCAATCAACATAATTCTTGGATCAATAAAAATGAAATATTGTAGTTAAGTGTATACATAAGTCTATATTTGTATCTAATATATTTAAATAAAATATAATTATATATAAACTTCCTTTTTATACAAAGTGCTGTGTTTAATTTCACTTATTTGTAATCAGACAATCATAATGTCAATAACACTTACTCTTAGCTCAAACTTATCTGAGTTATCTGCTAATTCCTTTCCTCCTATTCGTTTGGATGGTGAATATGAATGTGCTGTAACTGATTTTCATTCATATAATAGCATTCCCAATATAGATGATTATAACAATATATTTCATATTGGTGAACATGTAATTAAAATACCAATAGGATCTTATGAATTGAATGATATAGTTGATTATATTAAACATCACTATAAGCAGTATTGTCCGGAAAATAAAATTGATATAGAAGCTAATAACAATACAATGCAAGTTAGAGTTAATAGCTCTAAGGATCCCATATACTTTAACAAAGATAGCACAATTGGAAAACTTTTTGGATTCAATAAGAAAATTCTAGCTCCTAACCAATACCATTACTCAGATCTACCAGTCAATATTTTCATCGTCAATATCTTGCGTGTTGAATGTAGTAAAGTGATTAACACATATACGAATAACTCACAAGCACACACATTACATGAATTTGCGATCAATGTCCCCCCAGGGTATAAAATTGTTGAGATTCCTCGAAATCTTATCTATTTGCCAGTTAACTGCCGAGAGATAAGTTCTCTTAATCTACGCATAGTTGATCAGAACGGTGATTTAATTAATTTCCGAGGAGAGGAAATTACAACACGAATACATTTGAGATCTAGCAAATAATGATAATATATAACGTCAAGCAATCTAAGGATAAAATTGGATACACTCATAAAACACTATTGCAAACCAAACCACAATTAAAGAGATCATTACACAAAAAACATTTGACGCAAGAAAATAAAAATTTTTTGAAGTCTCTCAATTTAAAGCTGACAAAGAAATGAGTTACATACTAGATGTTCTAGAAAAACCTCAATCACACGAGAGTATAATTAAAAGGGACTATCACACATATACACCATACCTACAATCCTTCAACAATAATGATGAGATTCGAATTTCAATACAAAATCAAGACTTATATGTGCTACCCAGCGAAAGCTACATACATATATGTTGAGGGAAGTATTGTAGATGATAATAACAGCAAAATATCTTCGTTTTTAAATCTAAAATTAAAAAATAACTTTGTGGCAAATCTCTTTGACGAAATTCGATATGAACTTAATGGCATAGAAATTGATCATACAAGACATTTAGCGATTTCAAGCAGCCTAAAAATTTTGTTTCTTTATCACCAACAGAAAGTGTTGGCTTGTACAATGCAGGATGGAACAAACTCGATGATTTGGATATTTCAAATGGACACTTTAATTTCTATGTACCACTGAAACTATTTTTAGGTTTTGCTGAAGACTATAATAAAATTATACTCAGTGGTAAACATGAATTGGTTCTCTTACGTAGTAAGAACGATGAAAAACTCGTATACTCAACTGTTGCTAGTGACAAACCAAAAATTAGTATCTCAAACATCTCATGGAGAATTCCGCATGTACAATTATCCGATCTGACCAAATTGAATATGATTAAAATTATTAACAGTGGTGGTCACATTAATCCTCAACTAAATACAGGAACTAGCTATATATGGAATGTTAAATTGGCTGCAAATAGAGAACGACCCCGTTTTGTGTTGATTGCTTTTCAACAAGAAAATAAGTTTGTTCATTGTAATTTAAACAATTTAAAAGTACATTTAAATTCCGAATCGTACCCATATGATGATCTAAATATAAAATTTAAAAATGATCGGTATGCCATTCTATATGATATGTATCTACGGTTTCAACAAAGCTACTACATGAGAGAATCACAACCGATTCTAACTGCTCAAGAATTTAAAAATAGTGTGCCGATAGTGGTAGTAGATGTCAGTCACCAAAACGAAGCCCTCTCTAACGGTCCTGTTGACATAAAAATTGAAATTGAAACAGACTCCAATATACCTACCGATACATCAGCATTTTGCATACTCATCCACGACCGCATAATAGAATACATACCCTTAAAAGGTCAAGTTCGTAAGATAATGTAAATAAAAAAAATTAAATAAAATGATTGGGGATAAAGTTTTCATCGATATGCAAGGATTTAAATCTAATTCAAACATCTTCATTGCAAAAGAAATAGCAATTGTTTTTAACAATAAGGAGCACATAAATTTTATTATTAAACCACCGTTTAACTTCAAAAGATTATCAATAGCAAAACAAAGAGAAGCGAATTGGCTAACAAGAAACTTTCATCATCTGAATTGGAATGACGGATCAATATCATTTAAGAGTGTTGTAAAATTTTTAAAATCCAATTTAAAACATTATTCAATCTATGTTAAGGGTGTGGAAAAGAAGAAATGGTTTGAAAAACCATTAAATTAGAGTTTTCAACATCGAGGATATTGGCTGCATCAACTTTAAGCAAATACAACTTAAATATCTGGAATATTTTTACTGCAGCTATCACAATTATGGAGTTTGTGCCTTAAGAAATGCATATTTACTTTATCAAGAAAATAACTAAAAAATATATTTTATTTTTCTATTCTTACATTGTCACAACATATATTTACGATATTTTTTTAAATAAATATGTAGATTAAAAATATAAAAAATGTTGTTCAATCATTTGTTTATATGTATATGGTATGTACTAGTGCTGGGATACTATCGATAGTACTATCGATAATATCGATAGTTTTCAAATATCGAAAATATCGATAGGAAAAAATATCGATATCGATAGTATTTAAAATGCAGTTTTGAAAACGTGAGATGTTATAAAAATTTTTTAACTGACATCAGCACAACTTTTGGAAAACCGTCACCTAAATTAACGTTCGTAGATACATTTGTACATATTAAAATAAACATAAGACTATAAACGTTCAATAAAGTGATAAAAAAACTACCTGTAACCTGATGAAAAATTAGTTATATTTTTCTTTCTCAAGTACTAACATTCAGTCGATAGTAATATCGATAGTATCGATAGTGAAATTTGAACTATCGATAGATATCGATAGCCGAAAATATCGATAGTATCCCAGCACTAGTATGTACAAAAACACAGAGAGAAACATAAACAAGCGACAATAAAATGATATCAAAACCCTCCAGTATCACGTACAAGCAATATTAAATAAGAAATTATATGATCGTTCATAAAAGTGTTAGAATTTTTAAACATTATTAATTTTCCCATTACAAGTTCAATATTACAATTCCTAAAACGTTTCTTATTTTTCTTACCAAACTGATTAGCCTCCAAAATATACCCTCTCAATTAAATTTTCAACGGAAATTTATCTCAGAGAAAAAAATCGTCCTCTGCTTCTGTTGACAACTGATATTGTTTAATATTTCATACAAAATCAAACAAGAAACAGCGGCCTTTACGCTCAAAATGCAAAAGGTTCTGCCTGAATTGCGTCTGAGCTCATCAGACCATAGCGAAATTAATTCCCCCCTAATATTTATGACAATATCAAACGCCATCTGTGGTCTGAGCTCATCAGAAAAAGCAACCATATCGAAATTAGTTCACCCCTAACATTTATGATAATATCAAACGCCATCTGTGGTGAAAAACATAAAATTATTCTCACCACGGATATTTTCTAATATTTAACAATGCCATATGTCTTTAGAAATAAGAAACAGCGCTCCCATGTGATGAAAAAATAATAACCAGCGCCATTTACGTTGAAAACATTGAAATAGTTGTTGACAACAACCAACAGCGCCATCTATTGTGAATATACAAAAGGTTCATGTCTGAGATTGATCATAAAATATTTACTTTGTCTGTCCACAAAATGGTTCGTGGCTCCGCTGTTTGCGGCCCCTATTAACAACTACTAATGTGAAGTTTATTCTCACCAATGACTAGAGTTGTATAGTTCCGGAACGACCTAGTTCCATTGAACGATTCACTCAAAGGAACGGTTCGGACTTGTACACATTTTCATTTCTTATCGTTCATCGTTCCGACAAAAGTCTTTTTAACCAAGTGGTGTTATTATTAGAACTACATATGCACAGAATATTTGAAGGTCATTTTTTCAAGTTTGAAAGATTGCTTACAGATTTTACAAGTATTTACATGAAGTTTGACAGCAGTGCTGTATTTGTGACAAAGTTATTGGTTCATCAAGACAGTATTTTACATAACAATCGTTCACTTATTTCTGATACAAGGTTGATATTTTTGTATAAAGATTGACAATTAACTAATTAAATAATTAATTATGTTTTTTAATAAATTTATACGCGCTAATGTATATTTGGTTTTTCATTTATAATTAAAACAATAATTTTCTCAACACGAAAATATACATATGACCAAACAGCAATTCTTACACGTCAAAATACATGCCATGCATTTGTTGAAATTTTTTAGGAGCGACAGAGAAGTTCTCTCGTTCATCGTTCATTCACTGTTCAAAATAAAAAAAGGAACGATGAACGAAATGAACGACCTAGTTCCTTTAATATTTCGGATCGTTCCGAACGATTCCCAAAAAGGAACGATTTTTCCCAACTCTACCAATGACCGAAGTTAATTTTTTAATAAGAGCGGGTTTTTCGTTGTCATCTTGCAATATTTTAAAGCGGTTTTGCCGATTAGTAGAGGATGCGCTGTTATCCCTAGACATCTTTGGAGCAGATACAATTTTTGTAGAATTTGGGCTACTCTTATCTTCAGTGATAACTTGGTTAAGTGATGACCACGATCCCGAAGCGGATGATATTGCTGAGTTAAATGTAGAAGTACTAGGCAACGGTAATTTCAACGATTCACTAGTTGGCATTGGACAAAGGGAAGTTGATAAATGAGGAAACTATGGTTTTGCCGTTAGAAAAAGTCTATCATCAGATTTTTTTATTTTTATTAAGAGCTTCAGAACTTACAGTAAGTCTATCATCAGATTTTTTTTGTTATCACTATGAGCATCAGAACTCACAGTAAAATAGGCATTACTGCTCAAGGGTACTTTGGTTGTTTTTTATTTCCGGTTTTTTTTGTTTATATTATTTCTATATGTAAAAATATTAGCAAAGCAAAAAAAAGCTTATTTATCAAAGTTAATATGTACTACGAAAAGTTTTTGTATGATTTTTTTGTTTAGTATGTGTGTAAAAAAATTTCCGATATTATGTCTGTTCACTATGAAGGTGCAACAATTGAAAGAAAAGATAATAAAGAAGTTATTTACTAACGATTAAAAAAAGTCATGGTCAAAAATTAAAAAAAATATATTTAAATTCAAATAATATTGAAACTGTAAGAGATAAAATGGTGCTCACCTCACGTTTCATTTTTGCCTCTTAACGCTAATTGTCCCGCTCCGAAAGAATATCGACACCCACATTTTTCAGCTTTGGTGTTCTTTGCATAAAAGTTCGTCTTTTCAAATCATCGAAATCGGTTAACTATTTAGTTCAAAAGCTGCAAACTGTTTACCACCTTTTTTATTTCACGCTACTGTGCAACATCTGGTAACACAATTGTTAACCATTAGACTTTTACCATCCACCCCAAAAACCTGCATGTTCATACTATTACAACCCTTCTATGACAGTTAATAGTATGTAACGACTACGAAAGGGAAAAAGAACTACAACGTCATCAATGTGAATCGAAAAAATGTTGTTAAGTTTTAAAAAATATGTATATGTGCATTAGGGGTGGAATAGTGTTATATGAGAATTCTTAGCAACGAGATTTGGAAACGCTAGAACTTCTTATTTTATGGGGTTTGGCAAAAAAATGCATGAGCCAAAAAATTAGGACGATGGATTGGGGGTAAATGGCTTCGCATCTGGGTCAAAGGTAGGGCAAAACGGCACAAAATGCACGAGAAGCTTAATAACTGTCCCTGAGTCGCTCTTAGAGGGGTAAAATGTAGGACCGACCCCCCTAATATTTCCTCCACTACATTTTGTGTGAACATACCTACCCCCTATCTGCCATCCTTAAGGGGGCTCCCATACAAAGGGGAAATTTTTATAAAATTTACTCGCAGGGCTCTAACTGCCCCTAGGGCGTGCCTATCGAAGTCAAATGTATGACCGACCTCCAATATTTTTTCAATACAAAGATTTTCTCTCAACATACTTATCGTCTATCTTCAACCATTAAGGTTGTCCCCATACAAAAAAATAATTTTTTGAATAATTTTTTTCCAGTTTTATGGTGCCTCTTAGGGGGTAAAATGTAAGACCGACTCGCAATAATTTTTCATCTTCAACTTTTCCTCCGAACATACCTATGTCCTATCTCGACTCATTAAGGGGGCCCCCATACAAAGGCGGAATTTGTACAAAATTTACTCGCAGGGTTCTAATTGCCCCTGGCGCGTTCATATTTACGAACTGCTATTGAAAGAAGTGTTCGATGCTAAATTCGGCAAAATGTCTGGGCCAGGAGTGCCATTATTTGCACGTTTTAAAGATTAATGGGAAAATATTAAAACCAAACAATATATTCCTGGCATAGAATATGATGAAGTTACAGCCAAAATTCCAGTAGAAGTGCAAATTGAGATCAAGAGGTTTTGTCGTACTCAATCCGACGAACAACCCAGAAGCGACTACAAGGAATTTCTTGAAATGGTGTTACTGTTTCTAGGTGAAGGTATAAAAAAGTTTCACTTCGCACCACCAGGACCCATCAGTCATGGTCGTTGGATGGCGAAAGGGATAAACTGCCTTAAAATTTTCTTATTTCGAGAATATCTGGGTTTAACCAAGAATGAATTTGATGGAGTCCGTGAGGTCAGTATATTCATCGTCCCACTTTATGTAAAAGCTTGGTTTAGTGCTCCAAATAACGATTTGAGCTTTTTAAAAGCCATTGCTCATTATGATGCAATTGATAATACAGTTTCGCAGAGTTTGGTGAAGAAATTTTGTGGACATCTCTGGTACCTTAGAGATGAACCTGTTGCTCTCGCATTATTTGACAAGAATGTTATCTGTGACATCAAAAGGAAAATGGCGAATGATATTCGTATTTTTTGAAGAAGATAGAGAAAAATATGAGGAAGAGTTGTCCGACGAAGAGGTGGACGAATCATCAAACGAAGACACCGACGACGTAGATGATAATGAGGCAAAAGACAACAAAATAAATAGCGGCGCCAGTGAAGAGAAATGTCGTTCTCGCCCAGTCATTGGATTCACAGGTGTGAAGCGAATTACGTTAGCTGCCACAGAAGTACTTCATCATCTTCTATGCCAGGAATATAGATATGGTTTGGTTTTAATATTTTCCCATTGATCTTTAAAACGTGCAAATAATGGCACTCCTGGCGCAGACATTTTGCCGAATTTAGCATCGAACACTTCTTACAATAGCAGTTCGTAAATATGAACGCGCCAGGGACAATTAGAACAATGCGAGTAAATTTTGTACAAATTCCGCCTTTTTATGGGGGCCCCTTAATTAGTCGAGATAGGACATAGGTAAGTTCGGAGGAAAAGTTGAAAATAAAAAATTACTGTGGGTCGGTCTTACATTTTACCCCCTAGGAAGCACCATAAAACTGGAAAAAGCGGATTTCTTAAAAAAAATTATTAAAAAAATTATTTTTTTGTATGGGGACCACCTTAATGGTTGAAGATAGACGATAAGTATGTTGAGAGAAAATCTTTGTATTGAAAAAATATTGGAGGTCGGTCATACATTTGACTTCGATAGGAACGCGCCAGGGGCAATTAGAGCCCTGTGAGTAAATTTTGTACAAATTCCGCCTTTGTATGGGAGCCCCCTTAATGAGTCGAGATAGGACATAGGTATGTTAGGAGAAAATGTTGAAAATAAAAAATTACTGTGGGTCGGTCTTACATTTTACCCCCCTAGGAGGCAACATAAAAGCGAAAAAAGCGGATTTCTTAAAAAAAATTATTCAAAAAACTATTTTTTTGTATGGGGACCACCTTAATGGTTGAAGATAGACGATAAGTATGTTGAGAGAAAATCTTTGTATTGAAAAAATATTGGAGGTCGGTCATACATTTGACTTCGATAGGCACGCCCTAGGGGCAGTTAGAGCCCTGCGAGTAAATTTTATAAAAATTTCCCCTTTGTATGGGAGCCCCCTTAAGGATGGCAGATAGTGGGTATGTATGTTCACACAAAATGTAGCGGAGGAAATATTAGGGTGGGTCAGTCTTACATTTTACCCCTCTAAGAGCGACTCAGGGACAGTTATTAGGCTTCTCGTGCATTTTGTGCCGTTTTGCCCTACCTTTGACCCCGATGCGAAGCCATTTACCCCCAATCCATCGTCCTAATTTTTTGGCTCATGCATTTTTTTGCCAAACCCCATAAAGTAAGAGGTTCTAGCGTATCCAAATCCAGAAGTCGTGCACTATTCCACCTCTAATGTACATATGTATATATGTACAGTAGGGTGATTCTCGAAAAAAAACATTCTTTTTTTTCTAAGAACCAGGTTTTAAAATTTTGTTTAGGTAAACAAGTAGGCCTGCTAAAATATCAGCTCATAATATTAATGATGAGATGGTGCGCATCGCAATTTTCGATTTCCCATACGATTTAAATGGTATGAATTGATTTTAATTATACTGATTGTCACAAGTAAAGAACGGAATGTCCTACAGTAAAGTTCTTTTGTAGAAAAGTGAACGCTCTATAAAAAAATGTAAAATTAAAACTTAAGCTGAAAAAAAAAACATTTTTGTTTTTTATTCAATTCACTTATTACAGCTATGGCTAAATTAAATTGAAAATTTGTTTGTATTTTGTATGAAAGTTTGGTGAAATTTTCTGGAATAACATACCTAATATTTCTGCTGTTTTCTTGAATAATCGCGTAAATTTAGGGAAAATTTTACTTTGAACGTAAATAATTTTTGATTCACCTAACTTAACAAAAAATTTGATATACCTTTTTTTGTAGAGCGTTTAATTTTCTACAAAAGCTTACCAAGAAATTTACTTTACCGTTCTTTACTTATGACAATCAGAATGAACAAAATCAATTCATACCATGTAAATCGTCTGGGAAATCGAAAAGTGTGATGCGTACCATCTCATCATTAATATTATGAACTGTTATTTTAAAAGGCCTGTTTGTTTACCTAAACAAAATTTTAAAACCTGGTTCTGAGAAAAAAAAACGATTTTTTTTTTGAGAATAACCCTAATGTACAGGTTTGTTTCCTGCTCTTGTTCATTTGGCTATTTTTCTAAGTAATTTTGTATCCGTTTGCAATAATGTTTATTTAGTTGGAATGTTTTTGGAATATTAAACTATTTATTAAAACGGCATATCATAACATTAGTAAATACATATGTATTTATGCACAAAAATATATGCATATATGAAAGTATTTACATACATACATATGTATATACTACATATCTTGAACTTTATAGAGAACTACATAGAAAAATTAAAAAGAGTATTTCTACGTATGCGCTGTTGATAGTAATGCCAACTGTTATAGGGTAAATTAAAACAAAATGGGGGAAAAAAAGCACTAAGCTATATATTTGTATGTGTTCTGGCTTTCACATCGTTTTCACATTTTTTCTTGTGAAATCGGATGTTAAAGCACATCCTACGCCTGTTTAGGTTGAAATTTAGAAAATAAAAATTAATAGTATGTGTTCTTGCATCCGATTTTAGATGAAAACAATTTTTAAATGGACGATTTCAAATTTTTAGCTTTTTTCGTTTTCACTTTTGGCAAAAAAACTCGTATTCTTTTCACTTGTTAATAGTCTTGTGAAAAGAATACGAGTTTTTTTTGTCAAAAGTGAAAACGAAAAGAGCTAAAAATTTGAAATCGTCCATTTAAAAATCGTTTTCATCTAAAATCGGATGCAAGAACACATATTATTAATTTTTATTTTCTAAATTTCAACCTAAGCAGGCACAGGATGTGCTTTAACATCCGATTTTACAAGAAAAAATTTGAAAACGATGTGAAAGCCAGAACACATACAATTATCTGTTATTTATGTTTTATATGAGTCTTAATTTTTTTGTTTTAATATGACATATTAAATCGCTATACTGTGCAATTATTTTAAAATGCCATTAAATGCAAATTGCCCTGAACGCATCTTTTGCTGGTATAAGTCACTTTTCGAACGCTCGATAATTCTTCCAAGCTTTTTCTATATTTTTGTTGTTTCATTGTAAAGAAAGCCATAATAAGTTAATAAGACTTAACAAAAAAAAATTAATTTCTTAAGAACTAAGACACTTTTTTGTTATTTCTTCAATTTGCACAAGTGACGAATATACGTTTATTAACTGTGTTCACACATGCGAATTAAAATCGTTGCTCAGCAAATGAAAAAAAATTCTTATAAGGGATTAAAAAAATTTATTGAGAAAAATCGAAGCGTTTGCTTCTTTGCTTTGTTTGAGTTGCAAAAATTTTGATTATTAAGAAATCACGAAAAAGAACTGCGAAAAATTGTAAAAAGCACTATATATACACGTTTTGCTGAAACGGGTTTCGGGTACTTATAAATGATAAAAGCACCATAATATACCCGAAAAGAACCAAAATGGTAACGCTGGCTTTTGGTGTTAAAATGTTTTCACGATGATGACTGTGAGAGTGTACCATGAAGATATTTCTCTTTTATGTTAAATTAATTTAGTAGCCCGAGCACCAAATCAACCCAGAATTACTTGCCCCAGTATCAATTTGTACGTTTTCCCATAATGTCTGCCGTAGATACGCGAACATAGTCCTCGTTCTTAGAACAATAACAGTAAAAATAGCTTCAATCGAGAAGGAGAATTAAAAAATATTAAAAAATACATACATATGTAGTGTAAAAATAATTTAAGCCAAATAAAATGCTATGACATACATACATATGTATGTTTACCTACAGAAGAATAATATCTGCACATAATTTAAAAGAAAAATTCATAATACTAAATATTGATGACATACTTACATACATACCTACATATAAAGAAAAGTGTGATTGTGACAAAAAGTTTAAATGAAAAATTTTAAATGCTTTAAATTCTTTAAAACATGATTATACTATTTACATACATATGGATGTATAGTCTTTGCACATATGTATGAATTAGTTGACATGTGTTTATATGTATGTATGTGAAAATATATGTGTGAATTTTTGGTCTTATACGTATGTCGATAGATACACATTAACTATAACCACACGTTATGTGGCAAGTGATTTCGTCAACACGATAATAATTTCATGCAGTTCGTATTCTTCGTTCGCGAATGTGCTTTCTAACAGCACTTATTGAGCCAAGCATCAAAACAGGCTGTTAATGTCGTTAGTATTGAGCGTGTCAGTCATCGTGAAATACCTTGTGCTAATGAGGAAAAACTACGAAACAAATTCATGTAAAATACAAAAATAATGAAAACTTAAAAAGATAAACCTATACATACGTATGTAGTTATTAGATCCCAGCGGTAAAACTCAGAAGACCTTCTTACTTCAGGCCTTATTAAAGGCCTGCTCAGGAATTTTTCGATTTCATTACAATTCTTATGCCATTATAAAAAACAAAATTCCATAGACAAATACCAAATACCGAACAATTAAGGAAAAGAAAACGAAAATAATTTTAGTTGAGTTGTGTACGTTGAATAAGATAGTTGTTTTGTTCATTCAATATTATGTATGTTTGTATATAAATAATATTTATAATATATATATCAATAATTTCGACCCTTTTGATGACAAAATAAACGTCAGAACAATATACATTTGTATGGATGTGTATTTTGCATACCTAGGGCCTGTTTCTCAAAACTTACAAATGCTGAAATACAAGTAAAACAGTTGGGAAAATATTTTTTATTCATATAAAATATATATCTTCACAACTATTTTACTTGTATTTTAACACTTGTAAGTTTTTAAACCCCTTTCAATATGGCCTTCATTTGAAGGCATTTGAACAGCCATTCTATATAAGGCCTTTTCGAATATCTGCGAAAGCAGAGAGAACGGAAGGCCTACGTAGCAATGACAACGTGTGTAAAAAAGATATGAATATGGGATGTAGCGAGCAGGCCTTGTACATCCAAAAGAAGGAGCACAGAGGCCCTTTAGAAGGCATCCGTATTCCTTCTTTTTCCCCGCTGGGATTCTAGTACTATACCTTGTACAAATTATAAATGTACGTATGTATTTACTTACAGTGATATAATGATAATTTGATAATTGATATTTTACTGAATAAGTTAAATATTAATTTCGGGAAAAAATAGAATAAAAATATTAAAACATAATATCAAAAACTTATCGAATAATTTTTGTTGCGATGTGTTGGTAGGAATATTCATTAAAAAATATCCCAAGTTTTTTATTATTCAGTTCAACCCATAAAAATCAAATGATATAGGGAAATGAAAAATGAGATACGGAATTTGTTTATTACACAAATTTAAATATTTACAGCTTTATGTATAGGTAAAACTTCATGCCAGTTAGTATAAGTGTCAAAATTTAACATGCAACAGAATTTTCCATTTGAAATCACTCTAGGACTTATGCCCGTAATTTCTACACACAGGTAATTTACCTAAGGTTTTTACCCACGAGTTTGCCTTATAAAATTCAACTTACACGATAAATATCTAGGCACCAATAGATATCTACTTTTAAAAATTACGGAGCTTAAAAGTTTGTTAGAACTATATTATACACCGTCTTTTAATTTAAAACGTATGGAGAAACCCGTTAAGACCATGTTCCACTTTGCCACTTATGCTGTTAGTAGCTGCTTCCTGTTTGTTTCTTCAACTAACAGCCGAGTGTTGTTATTTTATTGAAAGAACTGAGTAAATAAATAATATGCATATGGGTGTTTCCAGAAAAAAGTCAACCAAACTAAATTTTTTTTCTCAAAATAAATCGGAAAGATATATACTTTATAAATATTTTTTTATACATATAATTATTTATTTTATCTTCAAAAACCAGTTCTCGTTGTACCTTCATAGTGAACAGACGTATTAGCAGAATTTTTTTTTACATACATGCTAAACAAAAAAAAAACCATACAAAAAAATATTTGTAGTACATAATATTCGTTGTACATTAACTTTGATAAACAAGCTTTTTTTGCTTTGCTAATATTTTTTACATACAAAGTAATAACTAAAACAAAAAAAAAACAACCGTAAACAAAATAACTCAAAGTGCCCTTGAGGAATACAATTACAAAGTGCCCTTGAGGAATACTCTATATGAGTACTTCAAAAACAAATAATTGTGAAGTGAATTATAACGGTAGAAATGCCTATCTTACTGTGAGCTCTGATGATCTAAATGATAACAATAAAAATAAAAAATCTGGTGATAGACTTACTGTGAGTTCTGATGATCTTAATTTAAACAAAATAAATAAAAAAACAAATGATAGACTTTTTTTAACGGCTAAGCCAATTTTTCGTCAGCGATCAACTTCGCTTTGTTCAATGCCAACTAGTGATTCGTTAACATTACAGTTGCCTACTACTTCGTCATTTAAATCAGCGATATCATCCGATTCATCACTTACCCAATTAGTCACTGTAAATAAGAGTAGCCCAAAACCCAAGGTCCAAGTCGGAATGGACCGATATATTATTGTGGGAAAGCGCGGGCGAAGCCCAAAGTCTACTAAAATTGCATCTGCTTCAAAGGTATCTAGGGATAACAGCGCACCCTCCACTAATCGTTTTCAAATATTGCAAGATGACAACGACACACCTGATATATCCGCGAACAAAACCTCCAAGCCGCCACCAATCTATTTGAGAGAAAAAAATTCAAACGCTCTTATTAAGAAATTAACTTCGGTCATTGGTGAGAATAAATTTCACATTGTTCCAATAAAACGTGGCAATATCGATGAAACGAAAATTCAAATTTATGACGAAACAGATTTCCGCAAAATGGTTACTGAATTTGAAAAAAATAAAACAAGTTTCTACACATACCAGCTCAAGAGTGCTAAAGGCCTGCAGATCGTATTAAAGGACATAGATTCTTATGTTGTTCCCGAAGAAATAAAAGATGCACTCGTCCTCTAGGCATTCAAGGTAAAAAAATTTTTCAAATTTAATAAATAGGGAGAAGATCCCCCAGCCTTTATTTCGCGTTGAACTTGAGCCGAATGATATAAAATTGAGGAAAAATGAGATAATTTAAAATATCTTTTATACCGAAAAATAATAGTTGAAGAGCCACACAAGCGTTCTGGACCCGTACAGTGCCATAATTGTCAAGAATATGGCCACACAAAAACTTACTGCAAATTACCTACAATTTGTGTTATCTGCGGTGAATTGCACGGTACTGCTAGTTGTACTAAACCAAAAGATCAAGCAGAAAAAAAATGCAGTAATTGTGGAGGTAACCACACGGCTAACTATAGAGGATGTCCTGTATATTCTTTCGTTAAAAAGACTATGGGGCAAAAACCTAAAGTAACTCCAGCACAAACAGCAAACGCTTACTCCGCCACTCTTGCCCAAGTGAGCCAACCAGTTAATTCACGTGTATCGTATGCCGATGCTGCTAAGACAAGCTCTATTCCCACACAAAATTTTTCACGGCCAAATACTTCAACAAATACAAACTCAGGCTTTAATTTTAATTTTGATTTTAGAAGTCAGCATAGCACCATTGAACAAACTCATAGATTGGTTCAATTTATAAGAAAAACTTTTGAAAAAAACCAGTAAGAGTGCTATATTCGTCTGTGCCGAATCTTATATACCCTTTACCAACATACGTACATATATATAGTATACAGACACATACATACATATTTGTTTTGTGAAAAAATTTATCATTTTTTTAAAGTTTGCATCTTTGAAGCTGTAATTTTCATTTTTCAAATTTCATACGCCAAACTTTTCTTTCAGAAGCATAAAATATATTCAATTTATAAAGAAAAAGAAAAAAAATTTTAGACCTATTTAATTTTACATAACACAAAAAGTGTAAGTTTTCCAAACCTGGAGTCATAATTTTGGATTTTTCTGATTATTGATACCAATCTAGTTTTTTAAAAAATACATAAAATTTGTTAAGTGAACGAAACAAAAACGAAATAAGAAAAAACTTTGTTTAATTTAATTACTTTAATATTATAAAATTCAGTAAAGTGCGACTTTGACTCGCGCAGTTTTTTTCAGTTTTAACGATTTTTTCAGTTTTGTCGCTTTTTTCTCATTTTGGCCATTTTTTTCTGTTTTTTTCATTTTGGTGATTTTTTTTCTGTTTTTGGGGGTTTATTTTCATTTTGGAGATTTTTTTCCTTTTGGCGATTTTTTTTAATTCTTGCGATTTTTTTTTATTTTGGGTTTTTTTTCATTTTGGCGATGTTTTTTCATTTTTGCGATTTTTTGGCGATTCTTTTTCCATTTTGGCGATTTTTTTCTATTTTGGGAGTTTTTTTCATTTTAGCGATTTTTTTTCATATTGGAGATTTTTTTTCTGTTTATGGGGCTTTTTTTATTTTGGAGATTTTTTTCATATTAGCGATTTTTTTTTTCATTTTGGCGATTTTTCCCTGTTTTTGGGGTTTTTTTAATTTTGGCGACTTTTTTCTGTTTTTTGGGGTTTTTTTCGTTTTGGCGATTTTGTTTTTCATTTTGGCAATTTTTTTTCATTTTGGCGATTTTTTCTCTTTTTGGGGGTTTATTTTCATTTTGGAGATTTTTTCCTTTTGGCGATTTTTTTTAATTTTTGCGATTTTTTTTTATTTTGGGGTTTTTTTCATTTGGAGATTTTTTTCATTTTGGCGATTTTTTTCATTTTGGCGATTTTTTTTCTGTTTTTTGGGTTTTTTTTCATTTTGGAGATTTTTTTCATTTTGGCGATTTTTTTTTACTGTTTTGGGTTTTTTTTTAATTTTAGCGATTTTTTTCTGTTTTTGGGGCTTTTTTTCATTTTGGAGATTTTTTTAATTTTGGCGATTTTTTCCTGTTTTTGGGTTTTTTTTTCATTTTGGCGAATTTTTTCAACTTGGCGACTTTTTTTCATTTTGGCGATTTTTTCCTGTTTTGGGTTTTTTTATTTTGGCGATTTTTTTCTGTTTTTTGGGGTTTTTTTTCGTTTTGGCCTTTTTTTATATTTTGGCGATGTTTTTTAATTTTTGCGATTTTTTTGGCGATTCTTTTTCCATTTTGGCGTTTTTTTCCTATTTTGGAAGTTTTTTTCATTTTGGCGATTTTTTCATTTTGGAGATTTTTTTTCTGTTTATGGGGCTTTTTTTATTTAGGAGATTTTTTTCATATTAGCGATTTTTTTTTCATTTTGGCGCTTTTTTCCTGTTTTTGGGGTTCATTTTGGCGATTTCTTTCTGTTTTTTGGGGTTTTTTTCGTTTTGGCGATTTTTTTTTTCATTTTGGCATTTTTTTTTCATTTTGGCGATTTTTTTCTCTTTTTGGGGGTTTATTTTCATTTTGGAGATTTTTTTCCTTTTGGCGATTTTTTTTTAATTTTTGCGATTTTTTTTTTATTTTGGGGTTTTTTTCATTTAGAGATTTTTTTCATTTTGGCGATTTTTTTCATTTTGGCGATTTTTTTTCATTTTGGCAATTTTTTTCTCTTTTTGGGAGTTTGTTTTCATTTTGGAGATTTTTTTCCTTTTGGCGATTTTTTTTTAATTTTTTTAATTTTTTTTTAATTTTGGGGTTTTTTTCATTTTGAGATTTTTTTCCTTTTTGGCGATTTTTTTCATTTTGGCGATTTTTTTACTGTTTTGGGGTTTTTTTTTTAATTTTGGCGATTTTATTCTGTTTTTGGGGCTTTTTTTCATTTTGGCGATTTTTTTAATTTTGGCGATTTTTTTTTATTTTGGCGATTTTTTCCTGTTTTTGGGTTTTTTTTATTTTGGCAATTTTTTTCTGTTTTTTGGGGTTTTTTTTTCGTTTTGGTGATTTTCTTTCATTTTAGCATTTTTTTTTTTATTTTAGCAATTTTTCCGGTTATTCGCGAGTTATTTTAGTCTTACAAATTTTTTTTTTAATTTGGTGCTTTTTTTCGTTTTGGCAATTTTTTTTTTGTTTTTGGCGATTTTTTTCGGTTTGGCGATTTTATAATTTTTTGTTTTTTTAGTTTTATCGTTTTTGAAAATTTCAAGAGTTTTGCTCTCACGGTTTCCAAGATACAGCAAGTTGTCAAAATTGCATAGTCAAAATTGCATTAACTGATGCAACACCCTTTATTTTAAATTTTTTTAAATTTTAGTGTTAAATTTTGTAGTCTGTATAAAACTACACTAACCTCAAAAATTTCAAGTGTATATACATACATACAATTGTATGTATATTACATGGGATTTTAACATTTTTCGTTTCTCGTTTTGGAACACCCTTTAATTTCCAATTCTCATGTATTTGTTGGTGTAGCGGCCAAAGGTCTACACACTGTGTCCAAATTTCAGGTCTGTAGCTCTTACGGTTCTCGAGAAAATACTAATATAGTTTTAGACATAGTTAATTTTACATAACACAAAAAGTTAAAGTTTTCCAACCCTGGAAACGTCTTTTTAATTTTTTTATATTTTTTTAATTAAAAATTCCAATTGTAGTCGTACTGAAGTGTAAAATAAGTTCATTTATTAAAAAAAAATAAAAATTTGTTTTCGGTAGTTACTTTTATATGGCAAAATGAAGTTGACGTTTTCCAGCTCTGGTCGATTTTGCTGAATTTCAATACCAATCTATTTTGGAAAATTTCTGACACACCAGTCCAAGAACGAAGTCTCTAGCTTTTCTGGGAGCTTCGGAAAACCGATTTCACGTACAGACAGACGGACAGACGGACATCGCTTATTCGTCTTCCCTATGCATAAGGATCCTGAATATATATATTATATGGGTCGCTTATTGATATTATAGAAATTACAAACGGAATGACAAACCTATATATACCCTTTTACCATTTTTGTTGGTAAAGGGTATAAAAAGGATTGCTCTGCACTGTTCATTGACGTTTCTCAGGGATTTGATAAAGTGTGGCATGAAGGCTTAATTTTAAAATTAAAGACTTACCTACCAATAAACATTCTAAATCTGCTGGAAAGTTACATTATTGCCCGGAAGTTCACTGTTGTGGAAGGAAACTTTTTGAGTACGCCTGAAGTAATCTCATCCGGTGTGCCACAGGGGAGTATACTGGGGCCAGTTTTGTATTTGATTTATACTTGTGATATGCAGTAACATTCACACATCTACATTTGCCGATGATACAGCCTGCCTTAGTATGCACGAAAACCCTCACGAGGCTTTCCGATATCTTCAGCAACACATTACACAGCTAGAACTATGGTTAAACATGTGGAGAATAAAGGTAAACGAACTGACGAGTGCTCAGGTAACATTTACCATTACAATCAATAATCAAATTGTTCCTCAAAACTGCTGGCAAATATTTAACAAAACTCGAATCACATCCTAATCCGCTTGCCCGTAATATTTTGAACTTTACTGGACATATCCGCCTAAAAAAGAGGGATACAAGGGCTCTTATTCAGAGCACTCCAGATGGGACTTCCTGAAAATACTTTTATTTTTTTTTCCTTTTGATTATCACTACATACATATGTATTATATATAACTATTACTAAGCTTATGTCCGACACTGGTCGGGCCTAATTATATTTTTAGATTTAAGATTTGAATACTTATTGTTAGTTCATATATGAAGATACAATAAATAAAAATCATGCATTAAAAAAAAAAAATCTTCAAAAATGAACTAACAATAAGTATTCAAATCTTAAATCTACATATAATTATTAGGCCCGACCAGTATCGGACATAAATTTAGTGATAGTAATTAATAATACATAAATTTCATACTAAGCACAAGAATTATTTTCAAGAAGTATCATTTGGGGTGCTAAGTATTAGAGCCCGTGTGTCCCCCTTTTTTAAGCGGATATGTCCAGTAAAGTTCAAAATATTACGAGCAAACGGATTAGGATGTGACTCGAATTTTGTTAAATATTTGCCTGCGTATTTTTTCAATTTCTTCAGTCACTTGTGCCATATTTAAATCGCGATGTATATATGAATTTTTTATTTACCATGGAGGCGATGTTATTAAACGTAAAATTTTTTTTGCCGTCGTTGGATTCTCTCTACATTTAAAGCTGAAGCAGTGCCCCATAGTTGAATTCCGTAGCACCATATTGGCTTCAAAGGCGACTTGTATATCAAAATTTTGCAGTCTACGCTGAGTATTGAATTTCTACCAATTTACCAATGTATTTGAGTTAATTGGGTTAACTCACCCCCAATTTTTGACTTGCTAATCAAACTGTAATTATTTTTTTAGCTCTAATTAAATACGAAACTACGTTTTTGAGTGCATATTTAAATAATAATTAAATACCCAATCTTGTGTAATTAAATACTACTTAAGTTTTATGAACCTATCATATGTTTTTATGCGTGTGTGTTTATGGAAAACATCCACATGAACATCATGTGTTCGGGTTGAAAACATCATGTGGTCGTATTAACCCTACGGTCAATGACTAAAAAAATATACGGTAGTCAATCACCGGGTACCGGGTAACCTTATGTACTTTTTTTGTTTTTTAATTGAAAATAAGTTCAATTCATGCTAAAATCATTTGATTGAAATATGTACATTTGTTTGGTTTAACAAATGTTGTTATATAGTCTGCAGGTAGGTCAAAATAGTGTGTCATTGGGGTTGGGTTAGTACTAACAGATTATGATCATTGATGCGTTTTTTATGCTTCAACAACGTAAACACTAGAAAAAAGGGCCTACTGTAATGGAATGTAACTGCAACTTAAGAAATAGCTGATCGATATTCTTATGTGAAAAGTAGGTTACGTTACATTACATCGCTATTGTAATTGTAAAGGGGAACCAGGGGTACCGGGGTACCCGGTCATTGACTGTCGTAGGTATCAACTTTGTTACCATTTTAAACATTGACCAAGTTAACATTATTAAACTTTTCTTTTTCTGTAATATTTATAAACGTCTAAATCGTGGCGATCTTGAGTTTTATCGCCATATCTCCATTATTACAGAATTGCGAGAATTTTTAAATTGAAAAAGGTACCCGTCTACCCGGTCATTGCCCGTAAGAAGAATTTCGTTAAAAATTCATAAATATATAACATATACAACATAAAAGTTTCAAAAAATAAGCATTCCATTGTTGCTGTAACAAATCGTCAGTAGACTTCAACCACAAATCTTGAACAGTCACAAACCTCTTATCTTATGTACAGACTTTCAAAAACTATTTGAGAATTCACAAATAATAATATTTTTGAAAATCACAAAAGAAAAATAAGCATAGTAGGCTTAGAAACTTATACAAAACCCAGCAAATAATTTATATTCGATATGAATCCATTCTATTTTTCTACACCTTTATACAATTAGAAATCCTTTGGATAACAATAAAAGTAATTATGTGTGGTTGAAGTCTACTGACGATTTGTTACAGCAACAATGAAATGCATATAGACATCGCTGAACCACCAGCAAATAAATTTCAGATTAAAATAAACTTGACAATATGTTGAATAATAAATTTCTTAAATGTTAAATTTAGATTTTATTTTTCATTTTGCCTTATAATTACTTTTATTGTTATCCAAAGGATTTCTAATTGTATAAAGGTGTAGAAAAATAGAATGGATTCATATCGAATATAAATTATTTGCTGGGTTTTGTATAAGTTTCTAAGCCTACTATGCTTATTTTTCTTTTGTGATTTTCAAAAATATTATTATTTGTGAATTCTCAAATAGTTTTTGAAAGTCTGCACATAAGATAAGAGGTTTGTGACTGTTCAAGATTTGTGGTTGAAGTCTACTGACGATTTGTTACAGCAACAATGGAATGCATATAGACATCGCTGAACCACCAGCAAATAAATTTCAAATTAAAATACTTTTGACAATATGTCGATTAATAAATTTCTTAAATGTTAAATTTAGATTTTATTTTTCATTTTGCCTTATAATTACTTTTATTGTTATCCAAAGGATTTCTAATTGTATAAAGGTGTAGAAAAATAGAATGGATTCATATCGAATATAAATTATTTGCTGGGTTTTGTATAAGTTTCTAAGCCTACTATGCTTATTTTTCTTTTGTGATTTTCAAAAATATTATTATTTGTGAATTCTCAAATAGTTTTTGAAAGTCTGTACATAAGATAAGAGGTTTGTGACTGTTCAAGATTTGTGGTTGAAGTCTACTGACGATTTGTTACAGCAACAATGGAATGCATATAGACATCGCTGAACCACCAGCAAATAAATTTCAAATTAAAATACTTTTGACAATATGTCGATTAATAAATTTCTTAAATTCAAAAAATAAGTTTTTTTTTGCAATTTTAATTTTCTACATGTTGATAAACTAACTTTTTTGTTTATGTTAAACAGCTGTTCATTGGAAATTTTGTAGTGCTGCCGTACTTTCAACGTAATTTAATAAGAACTTTAATTAACAACTGAAAAAATTAAATCATATTTTAAATAAAAATTAGCTAATTACGTACTTAATTATTAAGTTAAAAAGTCAATATGATGTTTCCATGTAAGCCAAGGTATTTCACTTGAGAATGTTAAGGAATATTTTGATTATTTATTCGAATGGGGGAACAAATATCTTTTCTTAGGGTAAACGTTATATGGACACACTTTTGTTCATGTACTATTATTATTCATAAGTTCAACCATGTTTCCAGCTGAGTAATATGTTCCTGGAGATTGCGGGATGCCTCATAAGGGCTTTCCTGCATACTCATACCGGCTGTATCATCGGCAAATGTAGAAGTGTGGATGTTATTGCTCACAGGCATATCACAAATATATATTAAATACAAAACTGGCCCAAGAATACTACCCTGTGGCACACCGGAAGATACAGATTCGGGCACACTCATAAAGTCTCCTTCCACAACAGTGAACTTCCTATCAATAATATAACTTTCCAAAAGTTTTTTATGTTTATTGACAGATATGTTCTCAATTTTAAAACTAGGTCTTCTTGCCATACTTTATTAAATGCATGAAAAAAACATAAATAAAGAGATCAGAACAATACCTCTTTTCTTCAAATGTTTATGGATACAGCCATTATCAGCAAAAATTTTGGACAATTTAGTCATGAGAAGCTTTTTGAAAAGTTTTGAGATTGTTAATAGTAAGTTTGTAGGTCTATATGACTCAGCCTTGGTAAGACCCGGCTTTGGAATCATTTTAATCTTTAAAGTTATGTGGAAAATACCTCATTCGTTAAATGGCATTAAAAATAAAAAGCAGGATTCTTATTGCAATATGAGGCAAGTTCATCAGCATCTTGTTACTATTGCCATAAATATCTGGAGCTTTCTTTGGGTTGAGTTCAGCAATTATTTTTTGTACTTCACGCATCTTAAACCTTAAGGGCAGTGTGACCAGATTTTAAAATAATATTAAGCTAAATTACGTTTGAAAAAAAGCTAAAATAAGCTAAAAAGTTACATTTTAGGCTAGAAAATAAAGCTAAACTTTTTTCCACTTCCTTGATCACTTTTCAATAGTTTCTTATTGCTAAACTAACGTTAAATATTACACAAACATATTTTTTTATTATACATATAGAATATTTGTTTAATGAAATTATTTATTAATTATTATATTTTAAATTTAATGAAGAACAAAACAAAAACTTCCCCAAAATAATCTTAAAAAGTTTTAAAAAATGTAAAAACATTTATACTAAAATACGAAAGCTTTTTAAGTGAATTAATGCTATTTAAGGTAAAGCATAGATCACACTATCTGCACAATGTACCGAGTTTCGTCAGATCAGTGAAATAAAGTCATAAGTAAAGATTTTGCTCTAATTTATCGACTTATTGAAATACAAGGACGTAATTGCACCACACTGCATTGGTAATAAGCCCATATAGACTTATTCCAGAATTAATTGAGTAATTATGCCATTTTGGCTTATTACTTATGACTTTATTGAGGTGGCCCGACGAAAATCGGTACATAGTATTATCCAGGCTTAAGACTATTTCAGGTTTTTGTTTTAAGTTAATTTATGCCGCTGAATGAACGTTCAACTCAAGTCAAATAATTTTATACCCAAAAAACTCAAAAAGTGTTTTGGCCACTAATATGAATTTAACTTTTTCCATTGGAATTCTAACCATTCTGCCACTATCTACTATTTTTCAACTTTCCATTTCTGTTATAAAAGTGTCGTATAATTTACATTTTGTATTTTTTATAAACTATTTTATAATGTTAAAACATTATAATTTTTATAAGTTGTTTATGTTTTTAATATATTTTTAGAGAACAGGCAATTTAGACTAAAAAAAGGCTAAAAAAGCTAAATGAGTTTTTAAAAAAAGCTAAAAAATAAGCTAAGAGCTAAATGAATATTTTAAAGCTAAATCTGAAATAAATAAGCTAAATTTAGCTCAAAATAAGCTAATATGGTCACGCTGCTTAAGGGACAAATGGGTAGAGAAAATACACTTGGTAAATCTATAGCACCTGTAGAGGAATTGGGAGTGAATACAGATTTTAAATTCTCAGCAAATAAGTTACCTTTCTCACTATCGCTTCTTGCCTGCGATCGAAATGCGCAGTGGTGATTTAAGCTAACGGGTTTTTAAGATTTCTAGTAGCACGCCATAAAGAGTAATTAGATGCTGATGTGGCATCGAGACCTTCTAGATATTTTTCCAGCATTGAAGTTTTTTACGACGATAGCAGCTCATTGATTACGCTTAGTACATTCTTTAAGTCTGATTTTATTTAAGCGCAATCTGTATCGTTGCCATTCCTTTCTAGCTCTCCCTTTTTCACATACAAGACACTCAATTTCTGTAGAATAAATTCTATTATTTTTTATAAATATAAAAACATTTTTAATTTTTTACACTTTTTGACCGAGATATGCGACTGTAAAAAATATTTTTTATGCTGAGCCTTTTTAGCGATTATTTAAAGTAATAAGTATTATTATTTAAAGTAATAAGTAATAAGGGGAACGGAGTTCTAATTTTTTTTTGAGTTGGCTCTGAGCTACACCTTAATATCGCATCCATCGCATAAAATCAATATTTTTTCAGCAGTAAATAAGCAATAAAAATAAGTTATTGTTCAATTTCTTTTGAATTAAATCTCAATCAATATTAGCAATGTCACTGTGTTTAGTTCTCTGGAAAAAAATTGTTGCGTCCGTACTTGTACTTAATCCATTTTAAAAAAAATTAAAACAAAATTTTCATATTTCATAAATCTACATATAAACGATATTCTTTCACCTTCATTTACAGATTCACAAAAAAGTTCTTGATAGAATTTCCCTGAATAATGTATATTTCTATAAGTGCGCAAAAATAACTTCTATTTTTGTCGGGTCCGTTTCTCGCTGATTTTGCTTACATATTTTTACTATATTTTTATTGATATCGCTCAACATTGTTTCTTAAATACACTACTCCTTCCTTTAAAACACTTACAGCCGTATTCATAAAGAAGTAGATTGAGGTTTAAAAAGCAATTAGTTAAAAAACATTTGAAGGATAAAAAAATTTTTTTTAAATATTGGTATTCATAATCAGTGTTTTAACTTGCTTTTTTAAAATATAGTGGCAACACTGTATTATCTATTTGCTACTTGCATCTAAGTTCTGCAAAACAACAATTATTAATTCACAAAGTATTCGAGTTCTCGTAGTACCTTCATAGTGAACAGACATAATAGCGGAAATTTTCTTACACACATACTAAACAAACAAAATCATAAAAAATATATTCGTAATACATATTGACTGTAATAAATAAGCTTTATTTGCTTTGCTAATATTTTTTACATATAGAAATAACAAAAACAATAAAAAAAAACCGGAAACAAAAAACACACAAAGCACCCTTGAGGAATACTCTATATGAGTACCTGAAATATAAATAATTGTGAATTGAGTTATAAAGGCAGTAATGCCTATTTTACTGTGAGTTCTGATGCTCATAGTGATAACAAAAAAAAAAAATCTGATGATAGACTTACGGTGAGTTCTGAAGCTCTTAATAAAAATAAAAAATCTGATGATAAACTTTTTCTAACAGCAAAACCATAGTTTCGTCAGCGATCAACTTCGCTTTGTCCAATGCCAACTAGTGAATTGTTGAAATTACGGTTGCCTAGTACTTCTACATTTAACTCATCACTTAACCAAGTTGCCACTGAAGATAAGAGTAGCCCAAATTCTACTAAAATTGCATCTGCTCCAAAGATGTCTAGGGATAACAGCGCATCCTCTACTAATCGGCAAAACCAGTTTAAAATATTGCAAGATGACAATGACAAACCCGCTAAATCTGCGAACAAAACCTCCAAGCCGCCACCAATCTATTTAAGAGAAGAAAACTCAAACGCTCTTATTAAAAAATTAACTTCGGTCATTCGTGAGAATAAAATTCACATTGTTCCAATAACAATTGTGGTAACATTGATGAAACGAAAATTCAAATTTATGAAGAAAAAGATTTTTGCAAAATGGTTTCGAATTTGAAAAAAGTAAAACAAATTTCTACACATACCAGCTCAAGAGTGCTAAAGGTCTGCAGATTGTATTGAAGGGTATAGATTCCTACGTTGCTCCCGAAGAAATAAAAGATGCACTCGGCCTCCAGGGATTTAAGGTAAAAAATATATCCAATATAATAAACTTGAGCCGAATGATATAAAAATGAGAAAAAATGAGACGCACCCAATTTATAATTTAAAATATCTTTTATACCGAAAAATAACAGTAGAAGAACCACACAAGCGTTCTGGGCGCAAACAGTGCCATAATTGTCAAGAATATGGCTACATAAAAATTTACTGCAAATTAACTACAGTTTGTGTTATTTGCAGTGAATTGCCTGGTAGTGCTAGTTGTACTAAACCAAAAGATCAAGCAGAAAAAAATGCAGTAATTGTGGAGGTAATAACACCGCTAACTACAGAGGATGTCCTGTATATTCTTTCGTTAAACAAACTATCGGACAAAAACCTAAATAAGCCCCCGCTCAATCAGCAAACTCTTGCTACGCCACTTTTGCCCAAATGAGCCAACCAGTTACTTCACGTGTATTGTATGCCGATGCTGCCAAGACAAGCTCTATTCCCACACAAAATGTTTCACCGCCAAATATTTCAACAAATACAAACCCGAACTTTAATTTCAATCGCCTTGAAGCTACTATTGATAATCTGGTGCAAACTATAAACAATTTTACAACAAATATGACAAGCATGATGCAAGAAATGTTGCGAATGCAAAATACACTGCTTCAGGCTTTAGTTAACAAGCCGTGAACACGTTAAAAATATGTTTCTGAAACGCAAATGGAATGGCCAACATAAAAATGAACTTGAGCACATCTTCACGGAAAAAAATATTGATATAATGTTGGTCTCAGAGACATATTTGACTTCGAAAAGCCTTTTTAAAATTTGTGGCTACACCTTATATGATTCAAAGGACCCGAGAGGAATAGCATGCGGTGGATCAGCAATTCTAATATAGTCGACACTTAGGCACTATATTCTTAACAACATTTGTGAAGAACAAATTTCGTGATTTCATCAATTTACTCCCCTCCCAGATTTTCAATCACTGAGGATTAATACGAGAATTTCTACAAATCTCTTGGACCTTGTTTTGTAGCAGCTGGCGGCTACAATGCAAAACATACGTTCTGGGGTTAGCGTCTTATTACACCTAGAGGTTGCCTCCTGACATTCAAAAACTTCCGGATATTACATATTTTGGTGTTGTGACAAATATCTCTAGGGAATTAGTTCAATTTGAATCTTCTCTATATCTCTCGTCCGACCACTCTACCACGATCGTTACAATTTGTAGCCCATTAAGAACTGACTTACATCATCCTTATGTGAAAATGATAAATTGTGTTAATTGGCTGGGATTCAAAAAATATCTTAGTAGTCATTGCACGGAAAATATTACGCTAAGAACACCCGATGATATTGAATCTAACATTACCAACCTTAATGAAAATATCAAATAGGCTGCTGAACATGCCACTACCTCCCATCCACTCCAAAAAAATTTAAACTAAATTTTAGTTAGACATGAACTTAGTTTTATTTCATGAAAATTCCTTGAATTAAGTTTAAATTAACATAAAACAAAGAAATAGCACTTCTCGGAAGTATACAGATAATTCTTTTAAATTTAAAATTATTACAAAAGTGAGACATTATTAGATTTAATTGAACTATAGTGAATTTTTAATCAGAAATAATTTCTTAATCAGGCTTGAGTTCAGTAATTTCAATTCTTATGAATGAAATATTTTTATTAATTAATGTGAGTATCTAAAGAAGAGAAGAAAAATTAAACTAGACACTATTAGCTGGGGGAAATACCGATATTTTTCTGTGCAGCCGCGCACTTCATCAGCACCCATGTCTATCTACTGGGGTAGAGATTATTATTAACATCAGCTATTAAACTTAAATTTCTATGAAATGGAATATGAGAATTGATTGTGTATACAATTATTGATTTGCCTTTGGCAAACACATTTGTAAGTATCACTATTCATTTTCTGTTTTTCCATTTTCTATTTAGGTTAGCACGAAGTTATATGACTCTACCTATGTATGTTTAACTATTCTTACTTATCTTTTACGATCATCACATTAATTATTTTTACTTATTCGATGCACCATCGGTACATACATATAAGTATTATTGTAGTGGCTTTATGTTACTTTGTTTTTGCTTTCTACAGTTGACTTAGCTTTGCAGCATTCTGAAGCAGTTCTGGCCAAGTGAACAGTGATCGCCAAGTGAACATATTTTTGTCACGTGCCCATGATGAATTAAATGAGACATTATTAGATTTAATTGAACTATAGTGAATTTTTAATCAGAAATAATTTATTAATTTAATTAATAATAATATTTCATTCATAAGAATTGAAATTACTGAACTCAAGCCTGATTAATAAATTATTTCTGATTAAAAATTCACTATAGTTCAATTAAATCTAATAATGTCTCATTTAATTCATCATGGGCACGTGACAAAAATATGTTCAATTGGCGATCACTGTTCACTTGGCCAGAACTGCTTCAGAATGCTGGAAAGCTAAGTCAACTGTAGAAAGCAAAAACAAAGTAACATAAAGCCACTACAATAATACTTATATGTATGTACCGATGGTGCATCGAATAAGTAAAAATAATTAATGTGATGATCGTAAAAGATAAGTAAGAATAGTTAAACATACATAGGTAGAGTGATATAACTTCGTGCTAACCTAAATAGAAAATGGAAAAACAGAAAATGAATAGTGATACTTACAAATGTGTTTGCCAAAGGCAAATCAATAATTGTATACACAATCAATTCTCATATTCCATTTCATAGAAATTATTACAAAAGTTTTTTTAATTATCCTTACTTGAAACAAGTTCATAATTACATAAAATTATTATAAATGTTAATGCGTACAATAGAAACCTCGTCAAAGTAAAGATATTTTATCTTTGAAATAAAGAATTTCAATTTTATATAAAAAATACAAAATGTAGTAAAAAGTTTCCTTAAATCTAGTTTAACTTAACGTCTATTCACTTAAAATAAGTATGCCAATTTCTTGGTTGTATGGAAATATTTTCTTAAAAACAAAGAAGATCTACTGATTTTTATACTGCGTAATTGATTTTAATAAGTTAGACATAATACACATACATATGTACATGTATGTATGTATGTATTACTAAAATTTATTATATATGTATGTACATACATACATACATATGTACTTTAAATAAAAATATTTTCAAATTTCTTTGATATTTTATAAAAAAAATGAACTAAATTTAAGTTTAATATGAACTAAATTTTAGTTCATGAAGTTTCTTTGAACCAAAGTCAAATTAACTTGGTGTGAGAATCTTTAGCAACTTGAAGAAATGAAAATATAAATACATATGTACTAGAGTTCGACTTAATCGGCTTCGGCCTTCGGCCAAAAATTGGTAATCGGCCAACATTAGCCGAAGCCGAATATTTTTCATTCCAAGCTTGAAAAATAACATTATTTTTGGTCGTTGCTCGCCGACAGTTTCTACTGTGTTTAACGTTTTGAAAGGGTTGCTTTGAAATACAACCCTGTTGCTTTCTATTTTCTTTTACTTGGACGTTCTTGTGAGTGATCATATGAAAAAGCAATCTAGAAATTGCAAAATAGTTTTATTTTTCTTGTTATGTATCCAATAGATATTACAGCTATTTCAGTGATCTCAAAAAAGCAAACTTTTTTCTTAATTCATATAAATCAAGTATAATTTTTAAAATTTAAAACATTCGGCTTCGGCTTCGGTTTTGGCCGAAGTTTAGGATTTTAGCCGAAGTTCGGCTTCGGCCAAAAAAAACGCCTTCGGTCGATCTCTAATATGTACATACATACATTGGCATACTCAAGTAAATAAATATGTATATACATACATACATAAATATTTTTGTATGCTCATAGTAGCATTTGATTTAACTTACGAACAATTTATTTATGTAGTATGTAAATAAAAAGAAAATTATTTAAATATGTTCAATAAAATATATAAATACATACATATGTAGGTATGTATGTAAAATTAATTTTTGTACGCGAAAAAAAGTAAAAAAACATTTAGTGTGATTATTATTATTAAGGTAAGTCATCATTTTATGCAAAATATGTGTCCTTAAAGGGAAAAATAAAGATTTTAGTGAATTTAATTAAAGAAAATTTAAAACTACATAGGTATGTGCCCTTAATTATGAAAGTGGTATAAGTCATATATTTCTTTGGTCGATATATTTAGTAGATTACATTTAAACAGTTTAAAAAATATTTTTACATTTTGCAACATTTTAATTTAGAGTTCTTCTAGTCTCGATTTATATAAATTTATTTAATATTTTTTATATATTTATGGAAGTTTTTTTTAAGATTTATTTGATATTTCGAAGCAAAAATGCCTTAGACCACTTTCATAATTAAGGGCACATATGAATGTATGTGTGTGCTGTTTCCATCAAAAGTCATTAATCACATAGAACACGGCAGGCTACCGACTACATTTCTTTGAAGGAATACTACAAGGCCATTTTTTTGTCGCCAATACAAAATGTGAAATGAATGGTAGCTTAAAATTATTTGATTTTGGTTAAAAGGAAGAACATCTCAAAATGAATATAAAGAAATAAATTGATTAGTTTTTGTGCTTTAATTGTGATTTAACGTGATAAATAAGTAATTTTGTTTTTATAAATATGGAATATTTTCAAGTGGCACCAATATTGTTGCCATTTTAAAAATAATTGGGTAGCTTGCTACAATGCGACAATTGGTGCTAGAGAAATTTGAGTACAACATAATAACTTGAAATAGTGAACGTGTTTTCGCACAGTTTTTCATTTGAGTTACATATACAAATCTACATATATATGTATGTATGTGTGTTTGTAAACACCCTGCAGAAAATGCGAATAGTGAAATTGTAGAGATCTACTAGTGACATTGTCAGCAGTACTACTGACCAGTTGTATCCCAGTCAATTCTATTCTATCTATTGACATTTAACATTAGCTTGTCATTGAAAATCCACCACTAGACTGTAGCAATACTGACTAAGTAGTTCTTTTGGGACCACATGGAGATATTGGAACCAAAGATTCACTAGTAAATTTTAGGGGCTCTAGTCTACAATATCGATATTTCCTCTCTCGATGGCATTAGTAAAATTAGAGTGATTTACTAGTTTTTTTTTTTTTTTTTTTTTGAATGCATGATTTTTTATTTATTGTATCTTTATATATGAACTAACAATAAGTATTCAAATCTTAAATCTAAAAATATAATTAGGCCCGACCAGTGTCGGACATAAGCTTAGTAATAGTTATATATAATACATAAGTAGTGATAGTCAAAAGGAAAAAAATAAAGTATTTTCAAGAAGTCCCATCTGGAGTGCTATGAATAAGAGCCCATGTGTCCCTCTTTTTTAGGCGGATGTGTCCAGTAAAGTTCAAAATATTACGGGCAAGCGGATTAGGATGTGACTCGAGTTTTGTTAAATATTTGCCAGCGTATTTTGCAATTTCTTCAGTCACTAGTGGCATATTTAAATCACGATGTATATTTGAATTTTTTATATACCATGGAGCCAATGTTATTAAGCGTAAAATTTTGTTTTGCCTTCGTTGGATTCTCTCGACATTAGAAGCTGAAGCAGTGCCCCATAACTGTATTCCGTAGCACCATATTGGTTTCAAAATCGTCTTGTATATTAAAAGTTTACAATCTAGACTGAGTGAAGAATTTCTACCAATCAGCCAATGTAGCTGAGTTAATTTCAGTTTCATTTGTGTTAGCTTTGAGTCAATATGGGGCTTCCATGTAAGCCGTCGATCAAGGTGTATACCAAGGTATTTTACGTGTGAATGTTGAAGAACAACTTGATTGTTGATTCGAATAGGGGAACAAGTATCTTTTCGCAGGGTAAATGTTACCTGGACACACTTTTGCTCGTTTACTTTGATTCTCCATAAATTTAACCATAGTTCCAGTTGTGTAATATGTTCTTGTAGATATCGGGAAGCCTCGTGAGGGTTTTCGTGCATACTAAGGCAGGCTGTATCATCGGCAAACGTAGATGTATGAATATTGCTGCTCAAAGGCATATCACAAGTGTAAATCAAATACAAAACTGGCCCCAGTATGCTCCCCTGTGGCACACCGGATGATATAGATTCGGGCACACTCATGAAGTCTCCTTCCACAACCGTAAACTTCCGGGTAGTAATATAACTTTCTAATAGCTTCAGAAAATTTATTGGTAAATATGATTTCAATTTTAAAATAAGACCTTCATGCCACACTTTATCAAATGCCTGAGAAACGTCGATAAACAGCGCAGAACAATACTTCTTTTCTTCAAATGTTCTTCTTATAAATTGAACCAATCTATGAGTTTGTTCGATGGTGCTATGCTGACTTCTAAAACCAAATTGATGGTCCGGTATGCACCCATTACTAACTAGAATTGGGGACAATTTTGTCATGAGCAGTTTTTCGAAAAGTTTTGACATTGTTGATAGCAGACTTATTGGCCTGTATGACTCAGCCTTGGTAAGGTCTTTGCCCGGCTTTGGAATCATTTTAACTTTGGCAAGCTTCCAGCTATTTGGAAAATACTCCAGTCGTAAAATGGCGTTAAAAATAAATAATAGGATTCTAATTGCAATACGAGGCAACTTTATTAGCATCTGGTTACTAATTCCATCAATACCCGGAGCTTTCTTCGGGTTAAGTTCAGCAATTACTTTTTGTACATCACACGTTCTAAATTTTATGGGTCGAGGGGGTAGCGCCACTACATTCGGCAAATCAATAACACCAGTACACGAGTTAGGGGTAAATACTGATTTTAAATGCTCAGCAAATAGTTTACCTTTTTCAGTATCGCTTCTTGCCCAACCCCCTGTAGATGTACGCAGAGGTGGTTTAAACGCAACAGGTGTTTTAAGCTTTCTAGCAGCGCGCCACAAGGAGTAATTAGATGCTGGTGTGGCATCAAGACCTTCCAGATAGTTTTTAAAAGATGCAGTTTTTTCAAATGCAAGCAAGTCTTGGAGTCGTTTAGTGCACTCTTTAAATCTGATTTTATGTTGTGGTGATCTGTGCTGTTGCCATTCCCTTCTAGCTCTTCTTTTTTCACTTACAAGACGTTCAATATCCGTAGAATAAATTCTATTAAATCCAGTCTGCGGGTAGGAGGTAGTCGCATGTTCAGCAGCCTGTTTTATATTTTTGATAAGATTGCCAATGTTAAATTCAATATCTTCGGATGTTCTTAGTATAATGTTTTCCGTACAATGAGTACTGAGATATTTTCTGAACCCCAGCCAATTAACACGGTTGATCGTCTTCACATACGGGTGAGGTAAGTCACTACTTAGTGGGCTACAAATTGTAACGATCGTGGGAGAGTGATCGGAGGAAAGATCTTGAGACGCTTCAACATGAACTAATTCCCTAGAAATATTTTTCATGACTCCAAAATCTATAACATCCGGAATTTTTGGTATGTCCGTAGGCCAGTAAGTGGGCTCCCCACTCGAAATGACGTCCAAGCCCATTTTTGAAATTGTGTTGAACAATGCCCGACCTCTAGGTGTAATAAGACGCGAACCCCAGAACGTATGTTTTGCATTGTAGTCGCCAGCTGCTACGAAGCAAGGGCCAAGGGATTTGTAGAAATTCTCGTATTGGTCCTCAGTAATTGCGAACCTAGGAGGGGAGTAAATTGATGATATGACAAAATTAGTGCAAAAATTTTCGATACAAATATTCGTTGCGTAGTGACATTGTCAATAGTACAACTGATTTGCCTATTGACATATAACATAGGCTTGTCATTGAAAATCTACCAGTAGACTTTAGCACTATTCATTTACGATCATATGGAGACATTTAAACTAAAGATTCACTAGTACATTTTAGTGACCCTCGTCTACAATTTAATAAGGGTTGTGCCAACAAACTTAAACACATACATACCTACATATGTACGTAAGTTTTTAACATTATTGCATAGCATAATAAAAAAGAAAAAGAAACTAT
The DNA here is from genome assembly GCA_944452675.1 of Tachina lurida. NCBI lineage: Eukaryota > Metazoa > Arthropoda > Insecta > Diptera > Tachinidae > Tachina > Tachina lurida. The sequence goes on along the minus strand of OX101754.1, from coordinate 66,424,099 downwards.
TGACGCGTTCATTGACAATGTCACCAGAAACTCACTAGAACTCTTGTCTCTAACGTATCTCTACTCGCGCATAAAAGGAAAATTGTCGACATTTCAACTAGTGCAATTGTCGCTAGAGAAAAGAGTGTTGACATAGAGACATATGGCACTAGGCTGGCTAGAGGGCATGTACTTAAGTATATATGTATGTGTATTGACCTCCATAAAAAATATTTGTTTTATATTTACAGTTGAGCTTCAACGAATAATGGTGGATTGCCTTTTTGTGGTTATTAGTTTAAAGGATTGTAGACGCAGGTCATAGTACAATTGCTCTCATCAATCCCCATTTATAATCTCGCATGAGGATAGGTGGAATCGCATTTAAGTGTATGGTACATTTGTTATACAGTTCAGTCTGTTGAATAATGTTACCTTCTAGATCTACATGTCATCCACTTATTTCAATGAGCCAAGGTCACAAGGGTGACTGATAAATATACGATAGTATAGAACTGACCAAAAAAAAGGCTGTTTTTATTAACCCTAAGTTATTTGGATGAGGTTATCCTAAGTGCGTTGTCTTATTTTTTAAACTTATCAAACATAAAGTGAAAATTTTTTTTAAATCTTGATAGTTAATAAGCTGTTAGCAGATTCAAAAGATAGTTATATGTGTCTGTGGCATAATGTTTTAAATTATTTTAATTTATAAAACAACATTTTTTAAACATTATGACACTATGGCACTTATGACTGCAGTTTGAATACCCCAGTTATGTTTATTCTTGTCACGAGCATACTAAAAACTTTCATATGAACCCTTTTTTAAATATTTTTATGAAAATGGTTAATTTTTCTATTAATTATATAATTATTTTTAGTTTAACTTAAGTTTAGTATTACGTAATTATTTATTAAAAAATATATAGTTTAATAATTTCATTTAGATGGAAATCAAATATCTGGCAATGATTGATCTAGATACAATGCGGAGCCTTTAAGTTAAGTTAAGAAGATTATATATCAGAAAATAGCCAGTTTATTGGAAGCGTGGCTACTTTTAAAGCAGACATATGGATACAAATTGATTAGATATTTCCTTATTTTCTATAATATAGGGTCCGCTAGATAACTTTTTTTTTAAATGCTATGCAAAACATCGAGTGTAGCTTCGGCTGTGTGGCACGTAGCGCCGTCCTGTTGAAACCAAATGTTGCCAATATCCTTCTGTTAAATTTTTGTGAACAAAAATTCGTTCAACATGGCCCGATAACGATCGCCATTGACTGTAACGGCCACTCGTTGCTCATTTTCGATAAATGGCCCAATTATGGCTCTGGACCAAAATCCGCACCAACCAGTGACTCGTTTTGGGTGCGTTGGCTTTTCAGTGTATGCGTGCGGGTTTTCTGTGCCCCAAATGCGAAAATTTTGCTTGTTTACATACCCGCCAAGATCAAAATGAGCTTCATCTGAAAAGATGATTTTTTTTGGCAAAATAGTCATCTTCTGTAAGCAATGTTTCCCAGCGTTGTTCAAGCATATACAAACCATATTCGTTTAGCGGAAGGATAAAACTAATTATCTGTCAAATCAGACATGAGCTAAGTGTTACCATTCACGAAATAAGCACTAGTTGAAAAAAACGTTAGATGGCGGACCTACATACAAAACACGAGTTTTATGTTTATATGTATGTATATACCCAGCCAGCTTTTTTTGAATTTTTCAATCAAATTCGAGTCTTTTTTGACTCCTCTGCGCGATTAAAAATCTGGAATATGCGCTCATTGTCTAATCATAAATTATACTTTTGTCGGTAGAAAAACGTGACAACCCGTGACTCCTCTTAATAAATAATTTATGAGTATTTCTCTATATTAGTTTAGAGTCATTTTCGACCCCTTTTCTAGTAGTATTTTTTTTTTTATTTTTAATACATATACTTATTTATTGAATCTTCAAATATGAACGAACAATAAGTATTCAAATCTTAAATCTAAATATAATTAATTAGGCCCGACCAGTGTCGGACATAAACTTAGTGAAAGTTATTAATAATACATAAGTAGAGATAAGCAAAAACAAAAGTATGTTCAAGCAGTTTTTTCTAGAGTGTTGAGTATTAGAGCCCTTGTGTCCCTCTTTTTTAAGCGGATGTGTCCAGTAAAATTCAAGATATTACGAGCAAGGGGATTAGGATGGGTCTCGAGTTTTGTTATGTATTTTCCTGCGTATTTTGCGATTTATTCAGTCACTAGTGGCATATTTAAATCACGATGTATATTTGAATTTTTAATGTACCATGGAGCCGATGTTATTAGTCTTAAAATCTTATTTTGCCTTCATTGGATTCTCTCTATATTGGATGCTGAAGCAGTGCCCCATAATTGTACTCCGTATCACCATATTGTTTTCAAAATCGACTTGTATATTAAAAGTTTACAATCTACACTGAGTGTTGAATTTCTACCAATCAGCCAATGTATCTGCGTTAATTTCAGTTTCATTTGTGTCAGATTTGAGTCAATATGGGGCTTCCATGTAAGCCGTCGATCAAGGTATTTTACGTGTGAATGTTGAAGAACAACTTGATTGTTGATTCGAATTGAAGAACAAGTATCTCTTCGCAGGGTAAATGTTACCTGGACACACGTTTGCTCGTTTACTTTGATTCTCCATAAATTTAACCATAGTTCCAGTTGTGTAATATGTTCTTGTAGATATCGGGAAGCCTCGTGAGGGTTTTTGTGCATAATAAGGCAGGCTGTATCATCGGTAAACGTAGATCTATGAATATTGCTGCTCAAAGGCATATCACAAGTGTAAATCAAATACAAAACTGGCCCCAGTATGCTCCCCTGTGGCACACCAGATGATATAGACTCGGGCACACTAATGAAGTCTCCTTCCACAACCGTAAACTTCCGGGTACTAATATAACTTTCTAATAGCTTCAGAAAAATTATTGGTAAATATGATTTCAGGTTTAAAATAAGACCTTCATGCCACCACTTTATCAAATGCCTGAGAAACGTCGATAAACAGCGCAGAACAATACTTCTTTTCTTCAAATGTTCTTCTTATAAATTGAACCAATCTATGAGTTTATTCGATGGTGCTATGCTGAATTCTAAGACCAAATTGATGGTCCGGTATGCACCCACTACTAACTAGAATTGGGGAAATTATTGTCATGAGCAGTTTTTCGAAAAGTTTTGACATTGTTGATAGCAGACTTATTGGCCTATATGAATCAGCCTTGGTAAGGTCTTTGCCCGGCTTTGGAGTCATTTTGACCTTGGCAAGCTTCCAGCTGTGCGGATAATACTCCAGTCGTAAAATGGCGTTAAAAATAAATACCATGATTCTAATTGCAATACGAGGCAACTTTATTAGCATCTGGTTACTAATTCCATCAATACCCGGAGCTTTCTTCGGGTTGAGTTCAGCAATTAGTTTTTGTGCATCACGCGTCTTACACTTTATTTGTTGAGAGGGTGGAACGACTACATTTACCCCAGTACATGTGTTTGGGGTAAATACGTATTTTAAATGATCAGCAAATATGTTACCTTTTTCAGTATCGCTTCTTGCCCAACCTCCGGTAGATGTCCGCAGAGGTGGCTTAAACTCAACGGGTGTTTTAAGCTTTTTAGCAGTGCGCCATAAAAAGCAATTAGATGCTGGTGTGAGATCAAGATTTTCCAGATAATTTTTGAGAGATGCAGTTTTTTCATATGCAAGCAGCTCTAGGAGTCGTTTAGTGCACTCTTTAAAGCTAATTTTGTTCTGAAGTGATCTGTGTTGTTGATTTTTTCACATACGAGATGTTCAATATAGGTAGAATATATTCTATTAAGCCGAGTCTTTGGATGGGAGGTAGTGGCTTGTTTAGCAGCCTGCTTAATATTTTCGTTAAGATTGGCAATGTTAGATTCAACATCATCATGAGTTCTTAGCGTAATGTTTTCCGTGCAATGACTACTAAGATATTTTTTTGAATCGCAGCCAATTAACAGACTGGCCATCTTCACATATGAGTGACGTAGAGCACTTCTCAGTAGGATACAGATTGTAACGATTGTGGGAGAGTGATTGGATGATCGATCTAGGGACGCTTCAACGTGAATTAATTCCCTAGAAATATTTTTCATGACGCCAAAATCTATAACATCCGGAACTTTATGTATGTCAGTAGGTCAGTTAGTGGGCTCCCCACTCGAAATAACGTCCAAGCCCATTTTGGAAATTGTATTGAACAACGCTCGACCTCTGGGTGTAATAAGACGTGAACCCCAGAACGTATGGTTAGTATTATAGTCACCAGCTTCTACGAAACAAGGGCCGAGAGATTTGTAAAAATCCTTATATTGATCCTCAGTAATTGCGAACCTAGGAGGGGAGTAAATTGATGATATGACAAAATTAGAGCAAAAATTTTCGACATATATTCTTTGCTTGTAAATGTTTTTCACAAATGTTGTCAATAATATAATGCTTGAGGCTCGACTTTATTAAAACTGCTGATCCCCCGCAATCTCTTCCTCTTGGGTCCTTTGAATCATATAAATTGTAGCCATTAATTTTGAATAGACTTCTTGAAGTCAAATGAGTCTCAGAAACCAACATTATATCAATATTTCTTTCCGTGAGGAAGTGCTCAAGTTTTTATGTTGGCGAATGCCGTTTGAGTTCCAGAAACATAGTCTTAACGTGTTCATGGGTTGTTAACTAATGCTTGAAGCAGAGTATCCTGCATTCTTAGCATTTCTTGCATCATGCTAGTCATATTTGTTGTAAAATTGTTTATAGTAGCTTCAAGGCGATTAAAATTAAAGCCTGAGTTTGTATTTGTTGAAGTATTTGGCCGTGAAACATTTTGTGTGGGAATAGAGCATGTCTTAGCAGCATCGGCATACGATACACGTAAATTAAATGGTTGGCTCACTTGTGCAAGAGTGGCGGAGTAAGCGTTTGCTGTTTGTGCTGGAGCTACTTTAGGTTTTTGCCCCAGTAGTAGTATTTAAAGATTTTTTAGAATCGTTTTCTGATAATTTATTAGTCGTATTTCGCTTCATTTTTTACTCTTTTTCAAATTGTTTTTCAGCCCTCTTTCTAATCGCTTACGAGTAGAGTTTTTCTTTTCCCGGACTTTTTCATTTCCCGGAAAAGCGGGAACGATTTTTCGGCTTCCCGGGAAATCCCGGAAATTCCCGCCCAGTACAAAACAATACAAAATATTTTTAAATTTAATTTATTTCAACAAAAACAAATTATAATTCATGAGATCGATTAAATAATAACATTTAACACACACACAAGTCAAAAAATAATAATAATTTAATAATTTATATAATAGTAATACATAGATAACAATATAATAAAAAATATACCAATATAATAAAAAAGAAATTATACCAGTATTATTAAAAAAATATTACAAAATATCCCCTTTATGAAAAAATCATTGTTATACCTAAAGTTTGTTTTACAAACGAATTTTGTATGGCAAAACCAGTTTTAACGCATGCTTTAACTTTAACAATAGTTTTTGCATAAGGGCATATTTCTTTGGAAATAAGACTTTAGACTGTTAATGCTGTTAACCATACTATTTACCAAAGAGAATCTGTAATTATTTGTATTTTTTTTTTTATTTCCTGGCTCATTTCTGTTTTTTACTTTTATGAATTGTTGTAGAATTCAATTTTGAACCTCGCGTTCTGCTTTTTCCAAATAAAGGCATCTAAGTCTCAGAACGCAATCGTGCCAGATGTAAACTCGGCCTTAGTTGTTCTAAAGCTTTAGTTATTGTGATATTGCCATCACCTTATTATTGCACCATCGCATTCATAAAGTGAATAACGACACTCATCAAGGAATGTGTAAATACAAATTAAGTTGCCATAACTTAATTTGTATTTCCCGGGATTTCTTTCCCAGAAAATGAGCGGGATCCCGGGAAATCCCGTATGAAAAACACTATTTACGAGTTATATTTGAGAAATTTATCGGTCTGTTTAGGAGTCTTTTTATTGTCATTTATGACTGTAATTTGAGTCATTTATCAATCGCATTTCTAATCGTATTTGTCTCTTCTTCGAGTTTTTTTTTAGTCGGCTTTCTGAGTCCTACGTTTAATTGTCAAACATAATTACGGCACAAACACATTTTCCATACAAATTGACACATTTTACACGTCTGGATGGTTAATTTTCGATTGCTATACAATTTGTTATTGTATTTTGAATCGAACTAGTTTTAGCCATTAGCGCGAATCATTTTCGAGTCCTTTTCTGATCGTGTAAGTGATTAATCAGTTATTGCTCATGAATAGTGATCTAAAAAGACTCAGCAAGGTGATTTTTCAAAAACAATCTTCCAAGTGCTAGATGGGTAAATTTAAATGAAAAATCACACTACATACATCACATTGGAGCTTGAGCTGCGTAGAAGTTACAGTGGGTCGAAGTTGACCACTTCGGACTTAAAACTTGAAACTTTTTCAAAAATTATCCGATTTTTACCAGATAAAGCATTTTGAGCTAAGCTTAAAATTCTTAAGAAATAATTTCCTAAGATGTGTTTCCGTGTCCCTCATAACTTACAAGATATTTCACTTAAGACAAAAAAAATTTTTCCCCTTGACTTTTTTTAGTATTTCGCCTATATAGTTTATTGCTGGATTTTAAATTAAAGGACCAACACCCTTATGCAAAAATCATTGTTAAACTTAAAGTTGGTTTAACAAACGAATTTTGTATGGCAAAACCGGTTTTAACACATGATTTAACTTTAACAATAGTTTTTGCATAAGGGCAAAAAATTCTAAATAAGAAACCAAATTTTTTTAAGTATCTTCATCATTTCAACTTTTGTAAAAAACTTTTTGCTTTTTCGCAGGGTAGGCAAAAACGAATTAAATAAATTTTTGTTGATTTAATTCGTTTGCGAATTTAAAATAGAATTCTTTTCCGAATTTTATTTTATAATTCTTAAGAACGAATGCAAAAGAATAATTCTTATAAAATTTAAGTTAGGCAGCAAATTGAGTTCTTTTTGACATATCATCGCCTAGCTCAAACCACTAGCTATAGAGCTGAAATTTGGTGTGTATTCCTCTTCCGATGCATAGATCCATTAAAAAGGGATTTTTGAAAATTTTACCGCGAAGGGGGAAAAAAAGGTTGAGAAACGTACTTTTTAGAAAAATGTGCTTTTTCGGAAAAGTACTTTTTAGAAAACGGTACTTTTTGGGAAAAGTAGTTTTTATAAAAAAAGGTACTTTTTGGGAAAAGGTGGTTTTTGGGACAAATACTTTTTAGAACAAGTAAGAGTGCTATATTCGTCTGTGCCGAATCTTATATACCCTTTACCAACATACGTACATATATATAGTATACAGACACATACATACATATTTGTTTTGTGAAAAAATTTATCATTTTTTTAAAGTTTCCATCTTTGAAGCTGTAATTTTCATTTTTCAAATTTCATACGCCAAACTTTTCTTTCAGAAGCATAAAATATATTCAATTTATAAAGAAAAAGAAAAAAAAATTTAGACCTATTTAATTTTACATAACACAAAAAGTGTAAGTTTTCCAAACCTGGAGTCATAATTTTGGATTTTTCTGATTATTGATACCAATCTAGTTTTTTAAAAAATACATAAAATTTGTTAAGTGAACGAAACAAAAACGAAATAAGAAAAAACTTTGTTTAATTTAATTACTTTAATATTATAAAATTCAGTAAAGTGCGACTTTGACTCGCGCAGTTTTTTTCAGTTTAAACGATTTTTTCAGTTTTGTCGCTTTTTTCTCATTTTGGCCATTTTTTTCTGTTTTTTTCATTTTGGTGATTTTTTTTCTGTTTTTGGGGGTTTATTTTCATTTTGGAGATTTTTTTCCTTTTGGCGATTTTTTTTAATTCTTGCGATTTTTTTTTTATTTTGGGTTTTTTTCATTTTGGCGATGTTTTTTCATTTTTGCGATTTTTTTGGCGATTCTTTTTCCATTTTGGCGATTTTTTTCTATTTTGGGAGTTTTTTTCATTTTGGCGATTTTTTTTTTCATTTTGGAGATTTTTTTTCTGTTTATGGGGCTTTTTTTATTTTGGAGATTTTTTTCATATTAGCGATTTTTTTTTCATTTTGGCGATTTTTTCCTGTTTTTGGGGTTTTTTTCATTTTGGAGATTTTTTTCCTTTTGGCGATTTTTTTTAATTTTTGCCATTTTTTTTATTTTGGGGTTTTTTTCATTTTGGCGATGTTTTTTCATTTTGGCGTTTTTTTTTTAATTTTTGGCGATGTTTTTCTGTTTTTTGGGTTTTTTTTTCATTTTGGAGATTTTTTTCATTTTGGCGATTTTTTTTTACTGTTTTGGGGTTTTTTTCGTTTTGGCGATTTTTTTTTCATTTTGGCAATTTTTTTTCATTTTGGCGATTTTTTTCTCTTTTTGGGGGTTTTTTTTAATTTTTGGGATTTTTTCCTTTTGGCGATTTTTTTTAATTTTTGCGATTTTTTTTTTTATTTTGGGGTTTTTTTCATTTGGAGATTTTTTTCATTTTGGCGATTTTTTTCATTTTGGCGATTTTTTTTCATTTTGGCGATTTTTTTCTCTTTTTGGGAGTTTATTTTCATTTTGCAGATTTTTTTCCTTTTGGCGATTTTTTTTTTAATTTTTTTTATTTTGGGGTTTTTTTCATTTGGAGATTTTTTTCATTTTGGCGATTTTTTTAATTTTGGCGATTTTTTTAATTTTGGCGATTTTTTTAATTTTGGCGATTTTTTTTTTATTTTGGCGATTTTTTCCTGTTTTTGGGTTTTTTTATTTTGGCGATTTTTTTCTGTTTTTTGGGGTTTTTTTTTCGTTTTGGTTATTTTCTTTCATTTTAGCGATTTTTTTTATTTTAGCAATTTTTCCGGTTATTCGCGATTTATTTTAGTCTTACAAATTTTTTTTTTAATTTGGTGCTTATTTTCGTTTTGGCGATGTTTTTTTTGTTTTTGGCGATTTTTTTCGGTTTGGCTATTTTATAATTTTTTGTTTTTTTTTTAGTTTTATCGTTTTTGAAAATTTCAAGAGTTTTGCTCCCACGGTTTCCAAGATACAGCAAGTTGTCAAAATTGCATAGTCAAAATTGCATTAACTGATGCAACACCCTTTATTTTAAATTTTTTTAAATTTTAGTGTTAATTTTTGTAGTCTGTATAAAACTACACTAACCTCAAAAATTTCAAGTGTATATACATACATACATACAATTGTATGTATATTACATGGGATTTTAACATTTTTCGTTTCTCGTTTTGGAACACCCTTTAATTTTCAATTCTCATGTATTTGTTGGTGTAGCGGCCAAAGGTCTACACACTGTGTCCAAATTTCAGGTCTCTAGCTCTTACGGTTCTCGAGAAAATACTAATATAGTTTTAGACATAGTTAATTTTTCATAACACAAAAAGTTAAAGTTTTCCAACCCTGGAAACGTCTTTTTAATTTTTTTATATTTTTTTAATTAAAAATTCCAATTGTAGTCGTACTGAAGTGTAAAATAAGTTCATTTATTAAAAAAAAATAAAAATTTGTTTTCGGTAGTTACTTTTATATGGCAAAATGAAGTTGACGTTTTCCAGCTCTGCAATCGTCTGGTCGATATTGCTGAATTTCAATACCAATCTATTTTGGAAAATTTCTGATACACCAGTCCAAGAACGAAGTCTCTAGCTTTTCTGGGAGCTTCGGAAAACCGATTTCACGTACAGACAGACGGACAGACGGACATCGCTTATTCGTCTTCCCTATGCATAAGGATCCAGAATATATATATTATATGGGTCGCTTATTGATATTATAGAAATTACAAACGGAATGACAAACCTATATATACCCTTTTACCATTTTTGTTGGTAAAGGGTATAAAAAGGTACTTTTTAAGAAAACTACTTTTTAGAAAAATGTACTATTTGGGTAAAGTACTTTTATAAAAACGTGCTTTTGGAAAAGATACTTTTTAGAAAATTGTGCTTTTTGAGAAAAGTAGTTTTTAGAAAAAAGTACTTTTTGGGAAAGTACTTTTTAGAAAAAGGTACTTTTTGGGAAAAGCACTTTTTAGAAAAAGGTACTATTACAAAAAGTACTTTTTAGAAAAATGTACTTCTTAGGAAAATAAATTTTTAGAAAAAAGTACTTTTTGGGAAAATCTCTCTTTAGAAAAAGGTGCTTTTCGGGAAAAGTAATTTTTAGAAAAATGTGCGTTTTTTAAAACAAAACTTCAGAAATATGTGCTTTTTAGGAAAAGTACTTTTTAGAAAAATGTGCTTTTTGAGAAAAGTAGTTTTTATAAAAAGGTGCTTTTTGGGAAAAGTACTTTTCAGAAAAAGTAACTTTAAGAAAAAGGTACTATTTGGGAAAAGTACTTTTTAGAAAAAGGCACTTTTTGGGAAGAGTACTTATTGAAAAAAGTACTTTTTTAAAAAAGGTATTTTTTGGGAAAAGTACTTTTTAAAAAAAGCTACTTTTTGAGAAAAGTACTTTTTAGAAAAACGTTAGATGGCGGACCCTTTATGATAAAAATCTCTTTCAAGGCCTTGCACATGTACTTATAAACATAACTAAATAACTAATAAATGTATTAAACCTTCATTTGACTTATATTATTGTTAACAAAACGTTATTTTTTTGCGTTACGTATTAGTTTATTTGGCCATAAAAATAATATATTAAATGTGTACACATACATACATATGTATTTGAAAATTACTTTTTATTTCAAGGTTTAGTTTGGTAATTTTTTTATATTAAAAAGTGTACCTAAAAATGGAAATTGTTAATTTTTTTTAACTACATACATTAGTATATGCACTTTAAATTAAAAAAATATTAATTTAATTTTAATGAAGAACAATTGATAATAAAATTAAGTACACATTTTGTACTAGAATTTCTTCGTCTTTATTTTCAGTAAATGACGTACACTGATTTGAAAGAAGTTTGTAGTAAGAATATAATATCATTTGGATAATACTTGTAGCTAGGATTTTTTTTTAAATTAAGTCGTTTATTCTTAAAAAAAATATACAAAAGTTCTAGAAATTACGATAAATTAACTTAAAGTAAGAAAATTTTCAACCTGATATTAAGAAAACTTTACTTAAATATAGGAATTGTTAGCTTCATTCCAATTATATTGTACTCATTTTGAGTTAAAATAATTACTCAAATTTAAAGTCCTTTTTTTGTATGAAATATAAAATATACTCGAATTTAGTAAATATTCCATTAGTGTGTTTAACACCATATACTAAAATTAAGTAAAATATTGGTAAATAATAATGGTTCTCTACTGCAAATAAAAAAAATTAACTTGATACAAGTAAAAACGTTTTATATCATAATGCTAATTTTTAGTTTTATTCTTAAAAGTGAGTCCAAGCATACTCAAAACAAGAAAGAAATTGTCTTTAAAATAGGTATAGAAATACTTGATATTAAGAAAAATTTATTTGTTTTAAGGAGAAAAATAATTAACTGTAGTATCAAATTTACTTCTGTGCAGGAATTTCTAACCAGTAAATATTCTACTTTAACAAATTTCTAGTAAAAGCTTATAAGTTTCTAGAATATGAACAAATATTTTTTTTACTTATTTTAATGAGAATTGTATACTTGATTTAAGTTACATTTTCCTTTGAGCCAAATCATTCCCCAACTTCTATAAGTTAAGTTAAATTTACTTAAATTTAGTTAACTTTTTTTAGTGTCCGCAGACTGGGTTTTATTCAATTTATTCTACGGATATTGAACGTCTCGTGTGTGAAAAAATAAGAGCTAGAAGGAAATGGCAACAGCACAGATTTAAAGAATGCACTAAACGACTCCAAGAGTTGCTTGAATTTGAAAAAACTGCATCTATTAAAAATTATCTTGATGTCACACCAGCATCTAATTACTCTTTGTGGCGCGCTGCTAGAAAGCTGAAAATCCTCGTTGAGTTTAGACAACCTCTGCGCACATCTACCGGAGGTTGGGCTAGAAGTGATACTGAAAAAGGTAACATATTCGCTGATCATTTAAAATACGTATTTACCCCAAACACATGTATTGGTGTTGTTGTTTTACCGAGTGTAGTTGCTCTACCCCCGCGACTCATTAAGTTTAAGATGCGTGATGTACAAAACCTAATTGCTGAACTTGATCCGAAGAAAGCTCCAGGTATTGGTGGAATTAGTAACAAGATGCTGATGAACTTGCCTCATGTTGCAATAAGAATCCTGCTATTTATTTTTAATGCAATTTCACGAATTCAGTATTTTCCATATAACTGGAAACTTGCCAAGATCAAAATGATTCCGAAGCCGGGCAAAGACCAAGGCTGAGTCATATAGGCCTATAAAGCTTACTATCAACATTCTCAAAGCTTTTTGAGAAGCTGCTCGTGACTAAAATGTTTAAAATTTTAGCTGATAATGGGTGCATCCCAGACCATCAATTTGGTTTTAGAAGTTAGCAAAGCACAATTGAGCAAACGCATAGATTGGTTCAAGTTGTAAGGAGGACATTTGAAGAAAAAAAGTATTGTTCTGCCCTTTTTATTGATGTCTCTCAGGCATTTGATAAAGTATGGCACGAAGGCCTATTTTAAAATTGAAAACATATCTGCCAATAAACAATTTAAATCTTTTGGAAAGTTACATTATTGCCCGGAAGTTCACTGCTGTGGAAGGAGATATTATGAGTACGCCTGAAATAATCTCATCCGGTGTTCCACAGGGGAGTATACTGGGGCCAGTTTTGTATTTGATTTATACTTGTGATATGCCATTCATTAGTAATATTCACACATTTACATTTGCCGATTATACATCCTGCCTTAGTATGAACGAAAACCCTCAAGAGGCTTCCCGATACCTTCAGCAACATATTACTCAGCTAGAACTATGGATTAAACTTATGGCGAATAAAGGTGAACAAACAGAAGTGTGCTCAGGTAACATTTACCCTACGAAAAGATAATTGTTCCCCCATTAGAATCAATAATCAAATTGTTCCTCAACATTCACATGTGAAATACCTTGGTATACACCTTGATAGAAGGCTTACATGGAAACACCACATTGACTTTAAGCTAACACAAATAAAACTAAAATGAACTCAGGTACATTGGCTGACTGGTAGAAATTCATCGCTCAGTCTAGATTGCAAACTTTTGATATACAAGTCGCTTTTGAAACCTATATGGTGCTATGGAATTCAACTATGGTTCACTGCTTCAGCTTCCAATGTCGAGAGAATCCAATGAAAGCAAAACAAAATTTTACGGTTAATAACATTGGCTCCATGGTATATAAAAAATTCAAATATACATCGTGATTTAAATATACCACTAGTGACTGAAGAAATTGCAAAATACGCAGGCAAGTATTTAACAAAACTCGAGTCACAGCCTAGTCCACTTGCTCCTAATATTTTGAACTTTACTGGACACATTTGCCTAAAAAAGAGGGATACAAAGGCTCTTATTCACAACACTCCAGAAGAAAATGCTTAAAAATACTTTTGTTTTTGCTTATCACGACTTATGTATTATTAATAACTATCACTAAGTTTATGTCCGACACTGGTCGGGCCTAATTAATTATATATATTTTCAAGATACAATAAATAAATATATGTATTAAAGAAAAACAAAGTATTCGTATCTATGTATATTTGTTTATTTACCCCTTTTCAGAAAAATATTGTTTTTATTATATAAAAAATGTGTTCCAAGCATAGCTGTTAAGTAATGATTACTAATCGTAATGATTACTAATTTTATTACTTTTTTTAAAGGTAAAGTAATGATTAAATTACGATTATATTCAGTTTCGTACTTAGTAATCGTGATTACGATTACTAATAATGGAAAAGTAATCTGAATTACTTGAAATTACTACAAAATAATCAAAAAGAATCAAAAGTTTTAAAAAATAGTCCAATTATTCTAAGGATTACTTTTAATTCTTTTCGATTATGTATTAAGTTTATTGCATTTCACTTATATTAAAATTTAAAATATTTAATAATTGACAAATGAGCAAAATTTTGAGGAAAGATTGAAAGATATCTTTTTTTTTAATACATGATTTTTATTTATTGTATCTTCATATATGAACTAACAATAAGTATTCAAATCTTAAATATAAAAATATAATTAGGCCCGACCAGTGTCGGACATAAGCTTAGTAATAGTTATATATAATACATAAGTAGTGATAATCAAAAGGAAAAAATATAAAAAATAAAAGTATTTTCAGGAAGTCCCATCTGGAGTGCTGTGAATAAGAGCCCTTGTATCCCTCTTTTTTAGGCGGATGTGTTCAGTAAAGTTCAAAATATTACGGGCAAGCGGATTAGGATGTGACTCGAGTTTTGTTAAATATTTGCCAGCGTGTTTTGCAATTTCTTCAGTCACTAGTGGCATATTAAATCACGATGTATATTTGAATTTTTTATATACCATGGAGCCGGTGTTATTACCGTAAAATTTAGTTTTGCCTTCGTTGGATTCTCTCGACATTAGAAGCTGAAGCAGTACCCCATAGCTGAATTCCGTAGCACCATATAGGTTTTAAGAGCGACTTGTATATTAAAAGTTTACAATCTAGGGTGAGGGTTGAATTTCTACCAACCAGCCAATGTATCTGAGTTAGTTTAAGTTTCATTTGCGTTAGCTTAGAATCAATGTGGTATTTCCATGTGAGCCTTCGATCAAGATGTATACCAAGGTATTTCACATGTAAGTTTTGAGGAACACTTTGATTATTGATTGTAACGGGGGAACAAGTGTCTTTTCTTAAGGTAAATGTTACCTGAGCACACTTCTGTTCGTTTGCCTTTATTCTCCACATGTTTAACCATAGTTCTAGCTGAGTAATATGTTGCTGAAGATATCGGGAAGCCTCGTGTGGGTTTTCGTGCATACTAAAGCAGGCTGTATCATCGGCAAACGTAGATGTATGGATATTGCTGTTCAAAGGCATATCACATGTATAAATCAAATATAAAACTGGCCCCAGTATACTCCCCTGTGGCACACCGGATGAGATTATTTCAGGCGTACTCATAAAGTCTCCTTCCACAACAGTCTTTAATTTTAAAATTAGGCCTTCATGCCACACTTTATCAAATGCCTGAGAAACGTCATTGAACAGCGCAGAGCAATACTTTTTTTCTTCAAAATTTTTCTTATAAATTGAACCAATCTATGAGTTTGTTCAATGGTGCTATGCTGACTTCTAAATCCAAATTGATGATCCGGTATGCACTCATTATCATTTAGAATTGGGGACAATTTTATAATGAGTAACTTTTCAAAGAGCTTTGACATTGTTGACAGTAAACTTATTGGCCTATATGACTCAGCTTTGGTAAGATCTTTGCCCGGCTTTGGAATCATTTTAACATTGGCAAGCTTCCAGCTGTTTGGATAATACTCCAGTCGTAAAATAGCATTAAAAATGAATAACTGGATTCTAATAGCTATGCGAGGCAACTTCATCAACATCTGGTTACTAATTCCATCAATACCCGGAGCTTTTTTCGGGTTGAGTTCTGCAATTATTTTTTGTACATCACGCGTCTTAAATTTTAATTAATTAATTAAAAAAAAATTTTTTTAAATTTAAAATTGGCGTATATTATTCAAAAATGTGCTAAAAAATACGACCTTCTTAAGGAAGCATCTATTTTTTTAACACGCTCTTAACATCTTCAGTTCCAGTTGAAAGACTATTTTCTTTTTCTGGGATTGTCAACAGTCCAAGGCGGCAATCATTGTCTGATTTTTTCTTTGAAAAACTAGCTTTAATGAAGGCCAACTGTAAATATATGTAAAGGAAATTTGCTGGTGGTTAAGCATTGTCTATTTTGCTTTAACAAATCGTCAATAGACTTTAACCACACATTTTGAACAGCCTCAAACGTATAAAAATATGATTTGAGAATTCGCAAAAAATATTTTTGAAAATCACAAAAGAAAAACAAGTTTGAGTGCTATATTCGGCTGTGCCGAATCTTATATACCCTTTACCAACGTATGTATGCATGTGTAGTATACAGATACATACATAATTACATACATACATATTTGTTTTGTGATAAAATTTATAATTTTTTGTTATAGTGCAATTTTTAGTAAGTGACCTCTTGGTTTTTTCGACTTAAGAATTCGCTTGAGTAAAGATCTTCCTAAAATATGAAATATGTTCAACTGCAAAAATAATTATTTTTGGTTATTGTTTTACCCAATTTTTTTTTAATTTCCAACCCTGGAACCATAATTTAAATTTTCTGGTTTTAATACGACTACTAATTTATTTCTTTCTAAAATATAGAATATATTTAATTATCAAAGAAATAACTAGCTTTATATAATTAGTTTTATATATAAAAAAGTATACTTTTCCCAACCTTGGAATCATAATTTTAGATTTTTTGGTTCCTTATATCAATCTTGTTATTTAAAAAATATATAAAATATGTTAAATGAACAAAGAAATAAAGAAAATACTAGTTTTATTTAGTATCTTTAATATAAAAATAAATTCAGTAAAGTGCGACTTTTTTGAAGTTTTTTTCAGTTAAAACGATTTTTTTAGTTTTGTCGCTTTTTTCTCGTTTTGGCAATTTTGTCTGTTTTTGGGAATTTTTTTTTCATTTTGGCGAGTTTTTTTCATTTTGACGACTTTTTTCTATTTTTGGGTTTTTCTTTTATTTTGGCGATTTTTTTCATTTTGGCGATTTTTTCTGTTTTTGGGGGTTTTTTTATTTTGGCGATTTTTTTTCATTTGGCGATTTTTTTCATTTGGCGATTTTTTTCTGTTATTGGAGTTTTTATCATTTTGCCGATTTTTCCGGTTTTTCGCGATTTATTTTAGTCTTAGAAATTTTTTTAATTCAGTGCTTTTTTTGTTTTTGGCGATTTTTTCGATTTGGCGATTTTATAATATTTTGATTTTTTTAGTTTTACCGTTTTTGAAAATTTTAAGAGTTTTGTCTTACGGTTTCCAAGATACAGCAAGTTGTCAAAATTACATAGTCAAAATTGCATAAACTGGTGGAACGCCCTTTATTTAAATTTGTTTAAATCTTAGTGTTAATTGTTGTAGTCTGTATAAAAATACACTAACCTTACAAATTTCAAGTGTATATACATACAATTGTATGTATATTACATGGGATTTTAACATTTTTCGTTTCTCGTTTTGGAACACCCTTTAATTTCCAATTCTCATGTATTTGTTGGTGTAGCGGCCAAAGGTCTACACACTGTGTCCAAATTTCAGGTCTCTAGCTCTTACGGTTCTCGAGAAAATACTAATATAGTTTTAGACATAGTTAATTTTTCATAACACAAAAAGTTAAAGTTTTCCAACCCTGGAAACGTCTTTTTAATTTTTTTATATTTTTTTAATTAAAAATTCCAATTGTAGTCGTACTGAAGTGTAAAATAAGTTCATTTATTAAAAAAAAATAAAAATTTGTTTTCGGTAGTTACTTTTATATGGCAAAATGAAGTTGACGTTTTCCAGCTCTGCAATCGTCTGGTCGATATTGCTGAATTTCAATACCAATCTATTTTGGAAAATTTCTGATACACCAGTCCAAGAACGAAGTCTCTAGCTTTTCTGGGAGCTTCGGAAAACCGATTTCACGTACAGACAGACGGACAGACGGACATCGCTTATTCGTCTTCCCTATGCATAAGGATCCAGAATATATATATTATATGGGTCGCTTATTGATATTATAGAAATTACAAACGGAATGACAAACCTATATATACCCTTTTACCATTTTTGTTGGTAAAGGGTATAAAAAGGTACTTTTTAAGAAAACTACTTTTTAGAAAAATGTACTATTTGGGTAAAGTACTTTTATAAAAACGTGCTTTTGGAAAAGATACTTTTTAGAAAATTGTGCTTTTTGAGAAAAGTAGTTTTTAGAAAAAAGTACTTTTTGGGAAAGTACTTTTTAGAAAAAGGTACTTTTTGGGAAAAATACTTTTTAGAAAAAGGTACTTTTTGGGAAAAGCACTTTTTAGAAAAAGGTACTATTACAAAAAGTACTTTTTAGAAAAATGTACTTCTTAGGAAAATAAATTTTTAGAAAAAAGTACTTTTTGGGAAAATCTCTCTTTAGAAAAAGGTGCTTTTCGGGAAAAGTAATTTTTAGAAAAATGTGCGTTTTTTAAAACAAAACTTCAGAAATATGTGCTTTTTAGGAAAAGTACTTTTTAGAAAAATGTGCTTTTTGAGAAAAGTAGTTTTTATAAAAAGGTGCTTTTTGGGAAAAGTACTTTTCAGAAAAAGTAACTTTAAGAAAAAGGTACTATTTGGGAAAAGTACTTTTTAGAAAAAGGCACTTTTTGGGAAGAGTACTTATTGAAAAAAGTACTTTTTTAAAAAAGGTATTTTTTGGGAAAAGTACTTTTTAAAAAAAGCTACTTTTTGAGAAAAGTACTTTTTAGAAAAACGTTAGATGGCGGACCCTTTATGATAAAAATCTCTTTCAAGGCCTTGCACATGTACTTATAAACATAACTAAATAACTAATAAATGTATTAAACCTTCATTTGACTTATATTATTGTTAACAAAACGTTATTTTTTTGCGTTACGTATTAGTTTATTTGGCCATAAAAATAATATATTAAATGTGTACACATACATACATATGTATTTGAAAATTACTTTTTATTTCAAGGTTTAGTTTGGTAATTTTTTTATATTAAAAAGTGTACCTAAAAATGGAAATTGTTAATTTTTTTTAACTACATACATTAGTATATGCACTTTAAATTAAAAAAATATTAATTTAATTTTAATGAAGAACAATTGATAATAAAATTAAGTACACATTTTGTACTAGAATTTCTTCGTCTTTATTTTCAGTAAATGACGTACACTGATTTGAAAGAAGTTTGTAGTAAGAATATAATATCATTTGGATAATACTTGTAGCTAGGATTTTTTTTTAAATTAAGTCGTTTATTCTTAAAAAAAATATACTAAAGTTCTAGAAATTACGATAAATTAACTTAAAGTAAGAAAATTTTCAACCTGATATTAAGAAAACTTTACTTAAATATAGGAATTGTTAGCTTCATTCCAATTATATTGTACTCATTTTGAGTTAAAATAATTACTCAAATTTAAAGTCCTTTTTTTGTATGAAATATAAAATATACTCGAATTTAGTAAATATTCCATTAGTGTGTTTAACACCATATACTAAAATTAAGTAAAATATTGGTAAATAATAATGGTTCTCTACTGCAAATAAAAAAAATTAACTTGATACAAGTAAAAACGTTTTATATCATAATGCTAATTTTTAGTTTTATTCTTAAAAGTGAGTCCAAGCATACTCAAAACAAGAAAGAAATTGTCTTTAACCCATTAAGGCCCAAGCATCGTTCCCGTTGAGCTACATAAATAAAACTTTCAGAAGATGTTAATTTTAGTCTCAATATGATAATATCAAAATTTCAAAAAAATTTAATCGGTGGGAACCAAGTTAGTTCACGTTGCGAAAACGCAACGCTGGGCCTTAACGATATAAATAAACTTTTTTTTTTCAAAATTAAAATATTTTATTAAACTTCTTAAAATAAAAGTAGTTAACTTAAACTTAAAAACAATAACGTAAAATATCTTGAATTATGAGAAGTATCAGAGCACTTGGAATGCACTGATACATTGCATGTTTTACATTTATAAACTGTTTGACTGTTGCATTTTCGACGCAATCTCCTATCTTTTCGAACAGTTTTATTATCAACAATCTCATTTCGAACAGTTGATAGTGGCGATGAAACGTTGATGTTTTTGACGCTTATCCGTTCAATATTTTCTGTTTGCAACAAGCTTTCAATCACTAACATTCTTACCTCCAGTGGCAAAACATGAGGTGTTTTTTCTTTCCTCCAAAACCAATGAAGTATCTAAGCATTTACAATAGCTGCATCTAGGATATTCGTAAGAAGTGGCCAGTACCATTTCTTACCTCTAACTTGAATGCAATAATTATTCATTGCGTTGTCAAAAACTCCTACTCCTCCCATTGTCTTATTATGATACGTGGCGTTGCTCTCAAATTTAAGAACTTTTCAAAGAACATATTTATAAATAATTAAAATTTAATTTAATTTGTTATATTTGATTGTTGTCTTAAAATATTTTTCAACAGTACTAACTAAAATATATAGATAGGGAATCTAATCGGAGTTCATGGTTATATACGGCGACATGAAAAAAAAGTTTTCCAAAACATACGCAATATTTTTGTTATATTATATTACACTGTCAGAAAATGTTCTATACCATATATGCACCATATTATTTCTGATACACATTAGATTAGACTGACAGTTGCAAAATCAACAACGCCTTTTGGCAATATAACACCCTACGTTGTCAGTTTTTCTAACAACGCAAGTTGTCAACTTGTAAACGGACGTGTATGAACTGACAACGGTACATTGTCAACTTTTTGCTATTGATATCGCTGGTTGTCAACTTGCACTCATTCGTTGTCAATACATACGTCGTTGTCGTATTGACAACTTTGTACACTTTTTTAACACAAAATTTTTGTTGATGCACTTTTGATAACAAATCTGATCAGTTTGAGCAGGTATTGTGTAATTTTTGTCTCTAAATGTAGATAATGAATGCATACTCAAGAGATTAATTTTGGCTTTAGTCCACTCAGGTAAAACTTTCTAGCTATGCTAATGCCGATGTGAAACATTATCAATATACCATGAATAAAACATTCTTGTTAATATATATTCTGAGAAAATCAAAATGGTTAAAAAACCACACCAAATAATAAATTTCTATATCGTTAAGGCCTAGCGTTGCGTGTTCGCATCACACATATTGTCAACCATAAAAAACATAGTAGATGCATAATAAAGTTAATTATATTAACAAATATCACAAAATGTATCTATCAACTACCTTCTTTAAAAGGCACTCCTTCAAATATTGTTTATTGCTATTTTTATTTTACTTTTTGTAAAAAGACCCAAGAAGTAAGAAAAACCAAATTTTTAAAATAAATATTTTTTTGCAAAAGGCTTAAATATAACGAAATTCCTGAAACACGTCAATTAGTTTATAATGTAAAATTAATTTTCTTATGCTTAGTTTTAATATAAATTAATATGGGTAGTGCTGAGTGGTTATGGAAGTGAGCGTTGCGAAAACGCAACGCAGGGCCTTAATGGGTTAAAATAGGTATAGAAATACTTGATATTAAGAAAAATTTATTTGTTTTAAGGAGAAAAATAATTAACTGTAGTATCAAATTTACTTCTGTGCAGGAATTTCTAACCAGTAAATATTCTACTTTAACAAATTTCTAGTAAAAGCTTATAAGTTTCTAGAATATGAACAAATATTTTTTTTACTAATTTTAATGAGAATTGTATACTTGATTTAAGTTACATTTTCCTTTGAGCAAAATCATTCCCCAACTTCTATAAGTTAAGTTAAATTTACTTAAATTTAGTTAACTTTTTTTAGTGTCCGCAGACTGGGTTTTATTCAATTTATTCTACGGATATTGAACGTCTCGTGTGTGAAAAAATAAGAGCTAGAAGGAAATGGCAACAGCACAGATTTAAAGAATGCACTAAACGACTCCAAGAGTTGCTTGAATTTGAAAAAACTGCATCTATTAAAAATTATCTTGATGTCACACCAGCATCTAATTACTCTTTGTGGCGCGCTGCTAGAAAGCTGAAAATCCTCGTTGAGTTTAGACAACCTCTGCGCACATCTACCGGAGGTTGGGCTAGAAGTGATACTGAAAAAGGTAACATATTCGCTGATCATTTAAAATACGTATTTACCCCAAACACATGTATTGGTGTTGTTGTTTTACCGAGTGTAGTTGCTCTACCCCCGCGACTCATTAAGTTTAAGATGCGTGATGTACAAAACCTAATTGCTGAACTTGATCCGAAGAAAGCTCCAGGTATTGGTGGAATTAGTAACAAGATGCTGATGAACTTGCCTCATGTTGCAATAAGAATCCTGCTATTTATTTTTAATGCAATTTCACGAATTCAGTATTTTCCATATAACTGGAAACTTGCCAAGATCAAAATGATTCCGAAGCCGGGCAAAGACCAAGGCTGAGTCATATAGGCCTATAAAGCTTACTATCAACATTCTCAAAGCTTTTTGAGAAGCTGCTCGTGACTAAAATGTTTAAAATTTTAGCTGATAATGGGTGCATCCTAGACCATCAATTTGGTTTTAGAAGTTAGCAAAGCACAATTGAGCAAACGCATAGATTGGTTCAAGTTGTAAGGAGGACATTTGAAGAAAAAAAGTATTGTTCTGCCCTTTTTATTGATGTCTCTCAGGCATTTGATAAAGTATGGCACGAAGGCCTATTTTTAAAATTGAAAACATATCTGCCAATAAACAATTTAAATCTTTTGGAAAGTTACATTATTGCCCGGAAGTTCACTGCTGTGGAAGGAGATATTATGAGTACGCCTGAAATAATCTCATCCGGTGTTCCACAGGGGAGTATACTGGGGCCAGTTTTGTATTTGATTTATACTTGTGATATGCCATTCATTAGTAATATTCACACATTTACATTTGCCGATTATACATCCTGCCTTAGTATGAACGAAAACCCTCAAGAGGCTTCCCGATACCTTCAGCAACATATTACTCAGCTAGAACTATGGATTAAACTTATGGCGAATAAAGGTGAACAAACAGAAGTGTGCTCAGGTAACATTTACCCTACGAAAAGATAATTGTTCCCCCATTAGAATCAATAATCAAATTGTTCCTCAACATTCACATGTGAAATACCTTGGTATACACCTTGATAGAAGGCTTACATGGAAACACCACATTGACTTTAAGCTAACACAAATAAAACTAAAATGAACTCAGGTACATTGGCTGACTGGTAGAAATTCATCGCTCAGTCTAGATTGCAAACTTTTGATATACAAGTCGCTTTTGAAACCTATATGGTGCTATGGAATTCAACTATGGTTCACTGCTTCAGCTTCCAATGTCGAGAGAATCCAATGAAAGCAAAACAAAATTTTACGGTTAATAACATTGGCTCCATGGTATATAAAAAATTCAAATATACATCGTGATTTAAATATGCCACTAGTGACTGAAGAAATTGCAAAATACGCAGGCAAGTATTTAACAAAACTCGAGTCACAGCCTAGTCCACTTGCTCCTAATATTTTGAACTTTACTGGACACATTTGCCTAAAAAAGAGGGATACAAAGGCTCTTATTCACAACACTCCAGAAGAAAATGCTTAAAAATACTTTTGTTTTTGCTTATCACGACTTATGTATTATTAATAACTATCACTAAGTTTATGTCCGACACTGGTCGGGCCTAATTAATTATATATATTTTGAAGATACAATAAATAAATATATGTATTAAAGAAAAACAAAGTATTCGTATCTATGTATATTTGTTTATTTACCCCTTTTCAGAAAAATATTGTTTTTATTATATAAAAAATGTGTTCCAAGCATAGCTGTTAAGTAATGATTACTAATCGTAATGATTACTAATTTTATTACTTTTTTTAAAGGTAAAGTAATGATTAAATTACGATTATATTCAGTTTCGTACTTAGTAATCGTGATTACGATTACTAATAATGGAAAAGTAATCTGAATTACTTGAAATTACTACAAAATAATCAAAAAGAATCAAAAGTTTTAAAAAATAGTCCAATTATTCTAAGGATTACTTTTAATTCTTTTCGATTATGTATTAAGTTTATTGCATTTCACTTATATTAAAATTTAAAATATTTAATAATTGACAAATGAGCAAAATTTTGAGGAAAGATTGAAAGATATCTTTTTTTTTAATACATGATTTTTATTTATTGTATCTTCATATATGAACTAACAATAAGTATTCAAATCTTAAATATAAAAATATAATTAGGCCCGACCAGTGTCGGACATAAGCTTAGTAATAGTTATATATAATACATAAGTAGTGATAATCAAAAGGAAAAAATATAAAAAATAAAAGTATTTTCAGGAAGTCCCATCTGGAGTGCTGTGAATAAGAGCCCTTGTATCCCTCTTTTTTAGGCGGATGTGTCCAGTAAAGTTCAAAATATTACGGGCAAGCGGATTAGGATGTGACTCGAGTTTTGTTAAATATTTGCCAGCGTGTTTTGCAATTTCTTCAGTCACTAGTGGCATATTAAATCACGATGTATATTTGAATTTTTTATATACCATGGAGCCGGTGTTATTACCGTAAAATTTAGTTTTGCCTTCGTTGGATTCTCTCGACATTAGAAGCTGAAGCAGTACCCCATAGCTGAATTCCGTAGCACCATATAGGTTTTAAGAGCGACTTGTATATTAAAAGTTTACAATCTAGGGTGAGGGTTGAATTTCTACCAACCAGACAATGTATCTGAGTTAGTTTAAGTTTCATTTGCGTTAGCTTAGAATCAATGTGGTATTTCCATGTGAGCCTTCGATCAAGATGTATACCAAGGTATTTCACATGTAAGTTTTGAGGAACACTTTGATTATTGATTGTAACGGGGGAACAAGTGTCTTTTCTTAAGGTAAATGTTACCTGAGCACACTTCTGTTCGTTTGCCTTTATTCTCCACATGTTTAACCATAGTTCTAGCTGAGTAATATGTTGCTGAAGATATCGGGAAGCCTCGTGTGGGTTTTCGTGCATACTAAAGCAGGCTGTATCATCGGCAAACGTAGATGTATGGATATTGCTGTTCAAAGGCATATCACATGTATAAATCAAATATAAAACTGGCCCCAGTATACTCCCCTGTGGCACACCGGATGAGATTATTTCAGGAGTACTCATAAAGTCTCCTTCCACAACAGTCTTTAATTTTAAAATTAGGCCTTCATGCCACACTTTATCAAATGCCTGAGAAACGTCATTGAACAGCGCAGAGCAATACTTTTTTTCTTCAAAATTTTTCTTATAAATTGAACCAATCTATGAGTTTGTTCAATGGTGCTATGCTGACTTCTAAATCCAAATTGATGATCCGGTATGCACTCATTATCATTTAGAATTGGGGACAATTTTATAATGAGTAACTTTTCAAAGAGCTTTGACATTGTTGACAGTAAACTTATTGGCCTATATGACTCAGCTTTGGTAAGATCTTTGCCCGGCTTTGGAATCATTTTAACATTGGCAAGCTTCCAGCTGTTTGGATAATACTCCAGTCGTAAAATAGCATTAAAAATGAATAACTGGATTCTAATAGCTATGCGAGGCAACTTCATCAACATCTGGTTACTAATTCCATCAATACCCGGAGCTTTTTTCGGGTTGAGTTCTGCAATTATTTTTTGTACATCACGCGTCTTAAATTTTAATTAATTAATTAAAAAAAAATTTTTTTAAATTTAAAATTGGCGTATATTATTCAAAAATGTGCTAAAAAATACGACCTTCTTAAGGAAGCATCTATTTTTTTAACACGCTCTTAACATCTTCAGTTCCAGTTGAAAGACTATTTTCTTTTTCTGGGATTGTCAACAGTCCAAGGCGGCAATCATTGTCTGATTTTTTCTTTGAAAAACTAGCTTTAATGAAGGCCAACTGTAAATATATGTAAAGGAAATTTGCTGGTGGTTAAGCATTGTCTATTTTGCTTTAACAAATCGTCAATAGACTTTAACCACACATTTTGAACAGCCTCAAACGTATAAAAATATGATTTGAGAATTCGCAAAAAATATTTTTGAAAATCACAAAAGAAAAACAAGTTTGAGTGCTATATTCGGCTGTGCCGAATCTTATATACCCTTTACCAACGTATGTATGCATGTGTAGTATACAGATACATACATAATTACATACATACATATTTGTTTTGTGATAAAATTTATAATTTTTTGTTATAGTGCAATTTTTAGTAAGTGACCTCTTGGTTTTTTCGACTTAAGAATTCGCTTGAGTAAAGATCTTCCTAAAATATGAAATATGTTCAACTGCAAAAATAATTATTTTTGGTTATTGTTTTACCCAATTTTTTTTTAATTTCCAACCCTGGAACCATAATTTAAATTTTCTGGTTTTAATACGACTACTAATTTATTTCTTTCTAAAATATAGAATATATTTAATTATCAAAGAAATAACTAGCTTTATATAATTAGTTTTATATATAAAAAAGTATACTTTTCCCAACCTTGGAATCATAATTTTAGATTTTTTGCTTCCTTATATCAATCTTGTTATTTAAAAAATATATAAAATATGTTAAATGAACAAAGAAATAAAGAAAATACTAGTTTTATTTAGTATCTTTAATATCAAAATAAATTCAGTAAAGTGCGACTTTTTTGAAGTTTTTTTCAGTTAAAACGATTTTTTTTAGTTTTGTCGCTTTTTTCTCGTTTTGGCAATTTTGTCTGTTTTTGGGAATTTTTTTTTTCATTTTGGCGAGTTTTTTTCATTTTGACGACTTTTTTCTATTTTTGGGTTTTTCTTTTATTTTGGCGATTTTTTTCATTTTGGCGATTTTTTCTGTTTTTGGGGGTTTTTTTATTTTGGCGATTTTTATTCATTTGGCGATTTTTTTCATTTGGCGATTTTTTTCTGTTATTGGAGTTTTTATCATTTTGCCGATTTTTCCGGTTTTTCGCGATTTATTTTAGTCTTAGAAATTTTTTTAATTCAGTGCTTTTTTTGTTTTTGGCGATTTTTTCGATTTGGCGATTTTATAATATTTTGATTTTTTTAGTTTTACCGTTTTTGAAAATTTTAAGAGTTTTGTCTTACGGTTTCCAAGATACAGCAAGTTGTCAAAATTACATAGTCAAAATTGCATAAACTGGTGGAACGCCCTTTATTTAAATTTGTTTAAATCTTAGTGTTAATTGTTGTAGTCTGTATAAAAATACACTAACCTTACAAATTTCAAGTGTATATACATACAATTGTATGTATATTACATGGGATTTTAACATTTTTCGTTGCTAGTTTTGGAACCCCCTTTAATTTTTAACTCTCATGAATTTGTTGTTGTAGCGGCCAAAGGTCAGGTCCGTCGCTCTTACGGCTCTCGAGAAAATACCCTGTGATAGACAGACGGACATCGTAGCGAAAATAATAGGGTTCCTTTTTACCTTTGGTGTACGGAACCCTAAAAAGGTTAAATTTTCCAGCTGTGGAGCTGTGGTTTTTATTTCTCAAATTTTGTATACCCAACTTTTCTTTCCAAAACATAAAATATATTTATAAATAAATATATAAAAAAAATTATTAGACCTAGATAATTTATATATCACAAAAACTGTACGTTTGCCAACCCTGGAGTCATAATTTAAAATTTTTCTAATTTCTTACACCAAACTTTTTCTTTTAAGAATTTAAGATATTTTAAATTTATAGATAAAAAGGAAAAATTAGTTTTAGTAGGTTATTTTTATATAACAAAAAAGTTAATGTTCCCAACCCTGGAAACGCCTTTTTGATTTTTCTAATTTTTTTCATATTTTTAATACAATTTTTATTCGTACTGAAATATAAATTAAGTTTATTTAACAAAAAAATTAAAAAAATTGTGTTATCTAGTTACTTTTATATGGCAAAATCAAGTTTCAGCTTTCCAGCTCTGAAACCGTCTACTCGATTTTGCTGATTTTCAATACCAATCTAAGTTGGACCATTTCTGATACACCAGTCTAAGAACGAAGTCTCTAGCTTTTCTGGGAGCTTCGGAAAACCGATTTCACGTACACCAGACGGACGGATGGACAGACGGACATCGCTTATTCGTCTTCCCTATTCATAAGGACCCAGAATATATACATTTTATAGGTCGCATATGAATATTATGGAAATTACACACGGAATGAGAAACCTATATATACCCTTTTCCATTTTTGGTAAAGGGTATAATAAGCGAAAGAAAAATAACTTGTACAAAAAATTGATTTATATCGAATAAAAATTATTTAGTGGGTTTTTTACAGGTTTCTAAGTTCACTACTTATTTTTCTTTCGTGATTTTCAAAAATATTTTTGGTGAATTCTCAAACCATTTTTTATAAGTCTGTGAATAAGATAAGAAGTTTGAGGCTGTTCAAAATGTGTGGTTGAAGTCTACTCACGTTTTGTCAAAGCGATAATGAAATGCATATAGATAATTCTTAACCACCAGCAAAAAATTTCACTTTATGTTTTTCTTTATATTTTTTTTTTCTCAGATTGATATTATTAGTGTTGTTAAATAAGTGAATATGTTAAAAATTTCTTAAACAAACATTTAATTTTCTAATTTTATAAATTTCTTTATAACTTTTTCAAAATAAAGTAATGCGAATTTAAAAATTTGAAAATAATCAAAAAGAATTAAAAGTAATCTTTGAAAGTAGTCGGATTACTTTTTGATTACTTTTGATTCTTTTTGATTATTTTGTAGTAATTTCAAGTAATTCAGATTACTTTTCGATTATTAGTAATCGTAATCAATTATTTATCAGAAATTCTTTTGATGGCAATTATATAATCATTACGATTCTTTTTAAAATGTAATCTAATTGATTACTAATCGTAATCGTAATTTAACAGGTATGGTTCCAAGTTGTATCTAATAAAAAAACAAGAAAAGAATTGACAGCGAACCTTTTTTAAAAGTGCTATTTATGTGATTTTTTTATTGCTGATTAAAAAGCACTAGAATAACGAGTTTTATTTTATTTATTTAGAGTGTTTATATATCACTAGATAGTTGTGCACAAGATCTATTATTTTTATTGGTTGTTTGCTCCTAAACTATACAAAAAATTAAAAAAATGGAAAAAAGATATATATAAGCGCAAACGTTCTGAATTTTGGAATGAGGAGGATAAGATAAGTAAATACATGTGCTGGAAAGAATATTGTATAGTTTTTAATGGTTTTATCATAAAATTTGTTTGTAGATGCTGTTGAAAGATCTTATCAGACAGAACGTCATCCGGATCGAGAACAAAAACACCAACACAAATACCAACCAGGCCAAGAAAAAAGCTTGGCTTGATGTAATAGACAGGTATGTTTATACATACTAGTGTTCGCCCAGTGGTTGAAAATCAACCATTAACGCACAGAGGTGGAGAATAGAATGAAAATATTTAAAGTTTGATGAATTTAAAACACAATTTAAAAACTATATTCAAATATACATATGTATAGACTCCAGGGTAAACCACTCTCTTAACCACTTTCTTAACTACTAAATACGAATTTAAAATTTCATTTATCGGCATAAATAAGAATAGATTTTAAGCAAACTATTTAAAAAAAGTTGTTCACTTTTTGAACTAAATGTAATTAGATATTTGCTCCTAGTGCTTTCACTTCATATTCATTACACTGTGCTACAAAAGTTGAGAAAAAAAATATTCAGGGATTCTAATGTACCAATTCTGTTTTGTTGGAGTCCATGGATGACGAAAATACCGTTGGTTTTTTTAGGTCACTTCATAAAGTGATTTTATAACGGTAAATGTAGTGAAAAACGGGGTTTCTTAGCTTTTCAGTTTTAAACAGTTGTAACTTCTTTGTTTCCCAACGGATTTCTTTTAACTTTTCGTTGGTTAAAAGGCTCGAATATTATCTTTCAATAAAGATATATTTTTTGTAAATCGACTAAGAAATGGCCAAGTTACAGTCGTTGAAGTGTACAAAAAACCAATTAAAAAAGTATTCTTTTGTTTTCTTCAGGCTATAAGTTGCTTATGAGTTACAAAAGAATACTTTTTAATGGATTTTTTGTACACTTCAACGACTGTAACTTAGCCATTTCTTAGTCGATTTACAAAAAAATATATCTTTATTGAAAGATAATATTCGATTCTTTTTACCAACGAAAAGTTAAAAGAAATCCGTTGGGAAACAAAGAAGTTACAACTGAAAATCTAAGAAACCCCGTTTTTCACTACATTTACCGTTATAAAATCAGTTTATGAAGTGACCAAAAAAAACCAACGGTATTTTCGTCATCCATGGACTCCAACAAAATAGAATTGGTACATGAGAATCCCTGAATATTTTTTGTGTATCACAGTGTTATTATTGCCCAAAACAAAAATATTCGTTTATTTTTTCATTAAACGCTTTTTCTCTAAAATTTTAGACTCCCCATTAAAACATTTGTTACAAATAATGTTTCTATTCCCTATTCTTTGAGAAAGACCCCATATGTATGTAGGAATTTGCTAGACTAATAATATAAACATTCCATTATATTCCAACATTCCAGTATGTTCAGTAATTTAAAGCACAGAAAAAATAATGAAAACAATGAACAAAAACAAAACGCACACAAAATAAACCAACAATAAAAAACTTACTTTGTGCTGTAGGTGAATTTAACTTTAATCAAAGTTATTAATAATTAAAAAAATATATTATTTTTAAGCATCTAAAGAAAAATAATACAGTACCACTCGTTATTTAAATGTCCAAATTTTATTAGTTTCAGCAATAATCGTTTAAGTACATAGAAAGATGGAAATAAGAATAGAACATAGCCACTCAAAATTTCATTTGCAAGCCCATGGGCTTGCGCAGTCGACGTTTTGGTGACACACGTATACTTCGTACAAAGTATGTGTGATGTTGTGTGTTTGGCTGTTTCGTCAGCTACTTCGGACAAAGTGTGTGTGATGATGATGACTCGAACTGCAAAAAGAACAACAAACACACATAAAAAGCAGAAAGAACATACACATGCGCACAAAAGCGCTCAGTCACGTTTGGTGGGCTCTGGAATATAATGAATAAATCAAATACGTTTTTCCTTCTGAGTGTTTATGGAGTTGCCAAGCCAAGTTGTTGTAATTTTTTTTAGCAAATTAAGAGAGAAAGAGAAATCATGGCTTTATGATTGGCTAATATTCTTAACTGTTTTTAACTATCTTAGACACAAAAATGTAGAAGAAAAAATACCTTCTGCACTGCTCCTATTGACAATCTATCTAACAAAAAAAAATCAAGCGAATACGTTGAGTTTAAGTCAGTTAAAATGGTTCTTAACTTTTTTCACTTGCCTATTTATATATAGATGTGTAATATGAAATTAATGTAATGTACGAACATCTGTATTAATTACTATTTTGTGTTACTTTCAACGATTTGTGCACGGGTGGTCAAAGAAAGTCCCCTTTCACACACGTCAGGTCTGACTCGTCAAGTCTTGAGTTTTTAGGAGAGAGAGGAAAAGAGAATGGAGAGGGGTACAGACTTGACCGTACCAGTCGAGTTTGCTTTTTCGTTTTGTTTTGTCATTCGCAGTTCTCGTTGTACCTTCATAGTGAACAGAAGTATTAGCGGAATTTCTTTTTACATACTAAACCAAAAAAACCATACAAAAAAAATATTTGTAGTACATAATATTTGTTGTACATTAACTTTGATAAACAAGCTATTTTTGCTTTGCTAATATTTTTTTTACATAGACAGTAATAACTAAAACAAAAACAACCGTAAACAAAATAACTTAAAGTGCCCTTGAGGAATACACTTACAAAGTGCCCTTGAGGAATACTCTATATGAGTACCTCGAAAACAAATAATTGCGAAGTGAGTGATAACGGCAGAAATGCCTACCTTACTGTGAGCTCTGATGATCTTAATGATAACAATAAAAATAACAAATCTGATGATAGACTTACTGTGAGTTCTGATGATCTTAATTTAAAAAAATAAATAAAAAACTTGATGACAGACTTTTTTTAACGGCTAAGCCAATTTTTCGTCAGCGATCAACTTCGCTTTATCCAATGCCAACTGATTCGTTAACATTACAGTTGCCTACTACTTCGTCATTTAAATCAGCGATATCATCCGATTCATCACTTACCCAATTAGTCACTGAAAATAAAAAAGCCCAAAACCCAAGGTCCAAGTTGGAATGGACCGATATATTATTGTGGGAAAGCGCGGGCGAAGCCCTAATTCTACTAAAATTGCATCTGCTTCAAAGGTATCTAGGGATAACAGCGCATCCTCCACTAATCGTTTTCAAATATTGCAAGATGACAACGACACACCTGATATATCCGCAAACAAAACCTCCAAGCCGCCACCAATATATTTGAGACAAAAAAATTCAAACGCTCTTATTAAGAAATTAATTTCGGTAATTGGTGAGAATAAATTTCACATTGTTCCAATAAAACGTGGCAACATCGATGAAACTAAAATCCAAATTTATGACGAAAAAGATTTCCGCAAAATGGTTGCTGAATTTGAAAAAAGTAAAACAAGCTTCTACACATACCAGCTTAAGAGCGCTAAAGGCATGCAGATCGTATTGAAGGGCATAGATTCTTATGTTGTCCCCGAAGAAATAAAAGATGCACTCGTCCTCCAGGGGTTCAAGGTAAAAAATGTGTCCAATATAATAAATAGAGAAAAGATTCCCCAACCCCTATTTCGTGTTGAACTTGAGCCTAATGATATAAAATTGAAAAAAAATGAGACGCATCCAATTTATAATTTAAAATACCTCTTGTACCGAAAAATCACAGTTGAAGAGCCACATAAGCGTTCAGGTCCTGTACAGTGCCATAATTGCCAAGAATATGGCAAACAAAAACATACTGCAATTTAACCTCTGTTTGTGTTGTGTGCGGCGAATTACACGGCACCGCTAGCTGCAATAAACCAAAAGATCAAAGTGATAAAAAATGCAGTAATTGTGGAGGTAATCACACCGCTAACTACAGAGGTTGTCCTGTGTACTCTTTTGTAAGGAAGACTATGGTGCAAAAACCTAAATTAGCTCCAGCTCAATCAGCAAACGTTTACTCTGCCACTTTTCAGCAAATGAGCCAACCAGTTACTTCCCGTGTATCGTATGCAGATGCTACTAAGGCTAGTTCTATTCCGACACAAAATGTTTCACCGCAAAATAATTCTACAAATACAAACTCAAACTTTAATTATAATCGCCTTGAAGCCACTATTGAAAATCTTGTGCAAACTATAAACAATTTTACAACAAATATGACTAGCATGATGCAAGAAATGTTGCGAATGCAGAATACTCTGCTTCAAGCAATACTTAATAAGCCATGAACACGTTAACAATATGTTTGTGGAACGCAAACGGCATTCGCCAACATAAAAATGAACTTGAGCACTTCCTCACGGAAAAAAATATTGCTATAATGTTAGTATCTGAGACTCATTTGACTTCGAGAAGTCTTTTTAAAATTTATGGCTACACTATATATGATACAAAGGACCCTAGAGGAAGGGCTTGCGGTGGATCAGCAATTCTAATAAAGTCAAGACTCAAGCACTATGTTCTTGATAACATTTGTGAAGAATACCTACAAGCAACAAAGATTGGCATTGAAAGTTTTTGTTCAAATTTCGTTATATCATCAATTTACTCCCCTCCCAGAGTTTCAATCACTGAGAATCAATATGAGGATTTCTACAAATCTCTTGGACTTTGTTTTGTAGCAGCTGGAGACTACAATGCGAAACATACGTTCTGGGGTTCGCGCCTTGTTACACCCAGAAGTCGAGCATTGTTCAACACTATTTCAAAATTGGGCTTGGATGTCATTTCGAGTGGGGAGCCCACTTATTGGCCTACTGACATTCGGATGTTATAGATTTTGGCGTCATAAAAAATATCTCTAGGGATTTAATTCAAGTTCAAGCTTCTCTTGATCTCTCGTCCGATCACTCCCCGACGATCATTACAATTTGTAGCTCATTAAGAAGTAACTTACCTGACCCATATGTGAAGATGATCAATCGTGTTAATTGGCTGGGGTTCAAAAAATATCTCAGCAGTCATTGTACGGAAAACATTACGCTTAGAACACCCGATGATATTGAATCGAACATTGCCAATCTCAGCGAGAATATTAAACAGGCTGCTGAACATGCCACTATCTCCCATCCGCAGATTGGGTTTAATAAAATTTATTCCACAGACATTGAACGTCTCGTACGTGAAAAAAGAATGGCTAGAAGGCAATGGCAACAGCACAGATCACCACAAAATAAAATCAGATTTAAAGAGTGCACTAAACGACTCCAAGAGTTGCTTGCATCTGAAAAAATTGCATCTCTTAAAAATTATCTGGAGGATGTCACACCGGCGTCTAATTACTCTTTGTGGAGCGCTGCCAGAAAGCTTAAAACACCCGTTGAGTATAAGCCACCTCTACGCACATCTACCGGAGGTTGGGCAAGAAGCGATACTGAAAAAGGTAAAATATTTGCTGAGCACTTAAAATCCGTTTTTACGCCAAATATATGTACTGGTGTTGCTGATTTGCCGAATATAGCCGCTCTACCCCCTCAACACATAAAGTTTAAGACGCGTGATTTACAAAAATTAATTGCCGAACTCAACCCGAAGAAAGCTCCGGGTATTGATGGAATTAGTAATCAGATGCTGATGAACTTGCCTCGTATTGCAATGAGAATCCTGTTATTCATATTTAATGCTATTTTACGACTGGAGTATTATCCACACAACTGGAAACTTGCCAAGGTTAAAATGATTCCAAAGCCGGGCAAAGATATAACAAAGGCTGAGTCATATAGGCCAATAAGTATACTATCTACAATGTCAAAGCTTTTCGAAAAACTGCTCAAAACAAAATTGTCCCCAATTCCAATAAGTAGTGGGTGCATACCAGACCATCAATTTGGTTTTAGAAGTCAGCATAGCACCATTGAACAAACTCACAGATTGGTTCCATTTATAAGAAGAACTTTTGAGGAAAAAAATATTGTTCTGCGCTGTTTATTGACGTTTCCCAGGCATTTGATAAAGTGTGGCATGAAGGCCTAATTTTAAAATTGAAGACTTACTTACCAATAAACATTTTAAATCTTTTGGAAAGTTACATTATTTGCCGTAAGTTCACTGTTGCGGAAGGAGACTTTACAAGTAGGCCTGAAACAATTTTATCTGGTGTGCCACAGGGGAGTATACTGGGACCAGTTTTATATTTAATTTATACTTGTGATATGCCAGTGAGCAGTAGTATCCATACTTCCACATTTGCTGACGATACAGCCTGCCTTAGTATGCATGAAAACCCTGATGAGGCATCCCGCAAACTCCAGGAACACATTAGCCAGATGGAGCTTTGGTTAAACTTATGGAGAATCAAGGTAAATGAACAAAAGTGTGTTCAAGTAACATTTACTTTACGAAGAGATACTTGTTCCCCCATTCGGATTAACAATCAAGTTGTTTCTCAACATTCACATGTGAAATATCTTGGTATACACCTTGACCGACGACTTACATGGAAACACCATATTGATTCTAAGTTAACTCAAATGAAACTTAAACTAACTCAGGTACATTGGCTGATTGGTCGTAATTCAACACTTAGCCTAGACTGTAAACTTTTGGCTTTTAAAGCCAATATGGTGCTATGGAATTCAACTATGGGGCACTGCTTCAGCTTCAAATGTAGAGAAAATTCAACGCAGGCAAAACAAAATTTTACGCATGATAACATCGGCTCCATGGTACATCAAAAATTCAAATATACATCGTGATTTGAATATGCCACTAGTGACTGAAGAAATTGCAAAATACGCAGGCAAATATCTAACAAAACTCGAGTCACATCCTAATCCGCTTGCCCGTGATATTTTGAACTTTACTGGACACATCCGCCTAAAAAAGAGGAACACAAGGGCTCTTATTCACAGCACTCCAGATGGGTCTTCCTGAAAATACTTTTAGTTTTTAAATTTTTTTTACTTTTGATTATCACTACTTATGTATTATATATAACTATTACTAAGCTTATGTCCGACACTGATCGGGCCTAATTATATTTTTATATTTAAGATTTGAATACTTATTGTTAGTTCATATATGAAGATACAATAAATAAATATCATGTATTATAAAAAAAAAAAAAAAATTCGTAATACTCTACGACGACGCAAATTGATGAGACTTGATGACATGACTTGACGGTGTGTATGAACACGAATGCAGGTTCAAAATAAAATTGAACAAAAAACTGCTCAGGTAAACCTAACGTGTGTGAAAGAGGACAAACTAGACGCAATTAAAGACGCAATGGGCGGCAACAAAAATATCTGCCAGAAAAGAGGTTTCTCAACACCGCAAGGTGATACATAAAACTGGTGGAGGGCCCCAGCAGTAGATTAGTAATGGTGGCGGATGACATGTTTTGGGAATTCAAAACCGGAAAAAATCAAAAAGGGCGGCAACCCTGTAACAAAAACGGGATTTTGGGGATATTCATGCTGAGATTTCGTTAGGCTCTATCTCTGTGTGTGTGTGAGTTTGATTCTTTGATTATGTTCATATATGCATATGTGGATATTTGTATGTGTGCGTGTGTGTGTGTGTATGTATGAGTATGCGTTTTTGTATTTACTTGTGTGTTTGCCGGTGTCCGATACGTTTGTTGTAGTGGCAGACAATCATTGTACCCAGTAGAAAATGTTAATAGTGAAAATGTGCTGACTAGCTTTTGTACTACTACCAGTACTACTCTATAATTATTTAGCATGTGCTTGTCATTGAGACCCTAGTAATAACACTAAAACAATTGACTAGGTAGTGACTACGTAGTTCTTATGGGGTCATGAGACATACTAACCAGACAGTTAGTTACTGGTACATTTCTATAATTTACGCACATACAAACGTATATATATTGACAAATTATTGACAATTCCACCTCTCTCCTTCTTTTATACTGACGGATAGTAGAAAACTTATTATACCAAAGTTGTAACTAGAATTTTAGTGTTGACACAAAGAGAATTGCTCCCAATCTGACTGCAAGGTAGTTATAAGGGATCGGTGTATTTGTGTGTATGTAGTGATTGTTATTTAATAGACTTTGGGTTGCTGTTTTGAGTTATCGTTGGTATGCTTATGTAGGGTTATTGTATGTATGCATTTATGTTTGCGATCTCTGGGGAAATAATCTAATAGCTACAGAGAGTGCCAACCCTGTTGGGAATGGAAGTGGATAGGGAATGTATTTGGTAATGTATGTATATGTTGTTGGATTCATGTCTGTGATCGTATCTATTTTTACTTTGGAGAATGTCATTGCTTGTGTGTATTGTTTGGTCTTCGAGAGTTTTTCATACATATTTACAAATTAATGTGTATATGTTTTCTAGGCTATTGACGTTGCTATTCTTATGGAGATAGAAAATATTTTGTTGGCATAGGTTTTATATGTATAAGTGAATTTCAGATGTTAAATGTTTTGAATCAAATCAGGTTGATAAGCAGAGCTTTTGAATAGGAGTAATGATGTTTTTATTTCAGTATATTACACTTTAATTTAGTAATTATAGGAAGTAGATTTTGGAGAAATACAGCACCTTTGTATTACAAACTGATGCTAGAGATTTTGTTCTGGGTGTTGCGGTACCATATATCGTAATACCAACAGAGAATTGTGGAAATGTGTATGTGTGTGTGTGTATGTGTGTGTGTGTATGTATGTGTGGTGTGTGTATGTATATGTGTGTGTGCGTGTATGTACGAATTTCATCATATATCGTAATAAATTAGATTTGCTTACTACTACACGATTCTCATATAAAGTATATAAGTAGAAGAAATAATTTAGATTGTCATCAGTCTGCTTTGATATCCCAACAAGTGACAACCTATTTTCCCCAACCAAAATTTCTAAAGTGTTTAAAATCCAAAAACTATAAAAGTGCTAGAACTAATTACTGTTTGTTAAACAAGTTTATAGTGTATGAAAAATAATTAAATAAATTGTTTATAACTAAAATAAATAGTTTATAAATAAAATAATTAAATAAATTATTTATAAATAAAATAATTATATTAATTAATAAACAAAAATATATAAAATGAATACTAAGAGTTGTGCAATTTGCAATAAAGTCTTTATGACTCAAACAAAACTAAATCAGCATATTGAAACGCACTCATATGGAACTAGTAAGCTTGACCTTCAAAACAAATATTGTGAGTATTGAGATCATCCCATCAAATGGTTACATGGGTCATGTCAGAACCACAAAAATAGTTGCAACCAAGAACAGATTGGAGATTTTCTCATTAAAAGAGCAAGCAACTTCAATGGGAGGATCAAGACATATATCCTCCTCAACAAAAATGAGGGTGTTATGTTTCCGGAGGAGTTTTTGAAATCTGCCAAGAGCTCTATACTACAACAGCTAATTGAATGTAGTAAGAAACATACTATGTTTGAATTTAATATGGAGCTCACATGCGATTACCTGAAGATGGTGAATGATGAGATGAATGTTTCCCAACTTGTACATATTTCGAAAATGATGTTGGTGACTTTGTCTGATGACATAGAGGATATGTACAAGAAACAGGCCGATGAGCCAAGAGCTAAAATGGAAGAATTTCAAGAGAGGGATAGCGGATGGACCTTGATTTCAATAAATTCCCTTGAAGTTAATATAAACAAGGCGTCCATAATAAAAGGATCGAGCTTAATCTTTCTTCCAAAAAATATTGCAGTAAAATGTGCATGCATAAATGTCGAGAACAATGATATTTATTGCTTCAAAAGACAACAGAAAAACTATAGAAACTATAAAATAGCAAACATTTCTGCTGAGAATATTAATATAGAGGCAGTTGTATTAAATTTTGAAGGCCTAGAGTTTTCACTCCCATTGAAGCAGATAAAACAATTCGAGCGTCAAAATAATATGAGCATCAATGTATTTGGTCACAATGGAACATCGCTTATAGGACCATACTACATAACAAATGGAGAACAACATGTTCATATTAATCTGTTATTGCTCCAGTCCAATGAAAGCTTCCACTATGTGCTCATCACGGATATATCAAAGTAAGTTTCATTTGTACATTTATGCAAAATGTGTTTTCATCGCTATTTAAAAAGTGCCTTCTTATTGTTATATTTATTTATTTCTTATTTTAATATCATCTTTTCCATAGACTTCTTTGTTCCAGCATAACATCTCACGTAAATAAGATCCATATTTGCAACACCTGCCTATTTCATACACATGATGATTATGTGTATAATCACCATAAAAATGTTTGTGGGAAAAAAGTCATCAGAATACCCGAAGATGAATCTAGTTTCAAAACTACTACAAACAGTTAGATGTACCATTTGTAATCTACGCAGACTTTGAATCTATTTTGGAAAAAGTTGATGATCCTGTAAGTAAAAGCACTACAAATGTACAGAAACATCATGCGTGCGCATTCGCTTATTTTATTAATTGAAGCTTTAAGAGAGAAAATAATTTATATAGACATTATTTTGGTGAAGATTCGGCGAACATATTTATCAAAAAAATAGTTGAAGATTGTACAAATATTTATCTAAATTATTTACTTAATGTTAAAAAAATGTTCATGACACCAATAGAAATAGCTCAATATAATAATGCACAAAATTGTCATATATGTAAAAAATAATAATAAAGTTAGAGATCATTGTCATCTTACGGGTAGTTATCGTGGGGCAGTTCATAGCGACTGTAATTTGAATTATAAAACACCTCATTTTATACCGGTTATCTTGCATAATCTTTCTGCATATGATATACACTTATTTTTCAAAGAACTTTCTACTATAAAATATTCTACAATAAAAGTGATTCCCCAGAACGCAGAGCGTTATATTTCTCTTTCAATTTTCATCAGATTAGATGAAAAACATGGATTCGAAATAAGATTTATAGACTCGTTTAGGTTTATGGCTTCGCTAGCGAAAAATCTTGATAGCAATTATTTTAGTACTATTTTATCATATTTCGTTGATGAAACTCATTTCAAGCTGATTAGAAGAAAGGGTGTATTTCCGTACTCTTACATGGATTCCATGACTAAGTTTAAGGAAATTAAACTCCCTAGTAGAGAAGAGTTCTTCAATATTCTAACAAATGAAGAATGTGATGTAGTCGAGTATGATCATGCTCAAAAAATATGGAGAGAGTTTAACTGTAAAACCCTCCTTGACTATACTGAACTCTATTTAAAGACAGATTTTCTTCTTTTAACCGACGTGTTTGAAAATTTTAGGAAAATTTGTAGAGATATATACGATTTGGACCCCTACGACTATTATACAGCACCAGGCTTATCTTGGGATACAATGTTGAAAACCACAGAAGTTTCACTCGAACTGTTCACTCATTCCGAAATGTATATGTTTATGCAAAACGGAATAAGAGGTGGACTAGTTCAATGCTCGCAAAGATATTCGAAGGCGAATAATAAGTATTTAGAAGATTTTGATGCATCAAAACCATAGGAATTTCTTGTCTATTTAGAATCTAACAATTTGTATGGTTGGGCGATGTCGGAATATCTTCCTTGCGGTGAATTTGAGTGGGTATGTGATACTGATTTTGATGTTAAAAAATTTCTGATAAAAAGTATTAATATGTGTAAATGGTTTTTATTTCAGCGTAAATTTACTAAAATATAAATTGTAACTACAAATGTCTACGTTCTTATATTTTGTTACTCTATTGGCTTTACTGGGCTAGATCAAAAGTTTTTCTTTTTTTGTTTTCATATCGCTTAAACATGCACAGTCTTGTTATCTTTGAGAGGTTCTACACAAGAGGAATTGAATTTCACAATATTATGAAATTCCATTAAATTTCATTAGATATTTTCTTGTCAACACTAACTGTTTTAAAATTTTCTCATCCATTTTTAGTAATAGCAAATAAGAGGTATCAGCTATTAGATCAGGTATCAGCTATCAGATCAGGTTATCAAGTATCTGGTCTGGTTTTGAGATCAGCTTACCAGGAGCTGGTCCGGTTTTCAGATCAGCTTATCAGGAGCTGGTATCGTTTTCAGATCAGCTTATCAGGAGCTGGTCTGGTTTTCAGATCAGCTTCTCAGGAGCTGGTCTGGTTTTCAGATCAGCTTATCAGCAGCTGGTCTGGTTTTCAGATCAGCTTATCAGGAGCTGGTCTGGTTTTCAGATCAGCTTATCAGGACCTAGTCTGGTTTTCAGATCAGCCTATCAGGTAGCTAGTTTGGTTTTCAGATCAGGTTATCTGATTCATATTTAGTTATCAGTTTACAAGTAGCTAGTCAT
The DNA here is from genome assembly GCA_944452675.1 of Tachina lurida. NCBI lineage: Eukaryota > Metazoa > Arthropoda > Insecta > Diptera > Tachinidae > Tachina > Tachina lurida. The sequence goes on along the minus strand of OX101754.1, from coordinate 66,382,930 downwards.
TTATATCATTTATATGAATGAAGTTTCAGGTCAGATGAAATAACTAAAGTCAATCTTTTATGAGCAGTAATTTATATAGTTATAAAATAGTCAAATGGTTTTCTATAATGAACATCATTTAATTTATCATCAAAAATCTATATTTATCCTTCCAACACTATACAAATTTCTTAAAACTTTTCAAAATTCATATTAGTGACAACATAATCCCTATAGACGAGCTTAATATTTTTCTCATCTTGCTTAAACATTATAATAACATGGGCATTCTCTCTTATTAAATGCTTACAGCCGTATTCATAAAAATTTTGTACACCATTTCAAATGTTGTTTAAGCAAAATTCGCTAAATTTTAGCTTAAAAAATGTTTTTTAATTTAATCTTGTGTGAGTTGACGTCGTTGTAATTTTGCTTCATGTTTATTTGCATTTTTAACTTTGCATATATGTAAGTATGTATGTATGCATGTATTCATAAACAAATATATAAACCATAAATAAATTAAGAAGTAAAGAAATAAGTAAATAATAAATAAATTAATAAATAATTAAATAAATAAATTAATAAACAAATAAATAAATAATAAATACATAAATTAATTAATAAATAAATAAGTAAATAATAAATAAATAAATAAATAATTACAGAAATAAATAAATACAATTAGTACAAAATTAAATTTTCGTTGTCATCTTACATGCAATTTAGTAGGAAGCATTCTATTCTACATCCATTGTTTCATTGTTTCGGTCTATGTAATGTCCCCAAGCGCGCGTTTTAATTTTATCTTTCATTATATTTCTTTTATCATCAGAAAAGCTAAGTGCTATTTTATGTAGTTTTTGGGTATATAGTTGATGTGCTTTAGATCTAAAAAAACATTTCATCCGAGATAATTTTGGATTCAAATAAGCAGCTTTTGTAATCATTAATGGACAACTTTTTAATTACAGACTTTTTGACCCCTTTTGATTTCTTAACAGCTTCCGAGCGAAGAGTCGACAGAGAATACATTTTTGCTCTTAAGCCAACAAACTCTGTCATTATATTCCCATTGTTTTCATCTTTCATCATTCCCAAAACCTTCTTATTGAGTAGCGGTAAACGAAATTGATTATCTATAGGATATTCTGACGTATCAGAATTCAAACTAATGTCATCACAGATGTCATCGTAAAAATCATCAGTTTTAATTTAATAAATAAATGAGTCAATATCCATATAGTTGAGAGAAATGTTCTCTCCAAATTTAGGCTTCATGAAGCCATAATGGAAGTCATACATTCTCCACTTGGATAACTCCAGTACTGTGAAACCAACATATATAGGTTTATCATATAGTGGTTCCATTTTTTCTAACTCTACCGCATACATATCGTCAGAAAATTTTGTTAACTACTTAAAATTTGGTTTCGCAATTAATGCTCTGAGACCTAAATGATTCCTGTTTGTTGGTTCCCAAGATGAAGTAATTCTAATGACCCTACGTTTTTCAATGTTTTTCATTGTCTTCCCATAAACAGCATTGTTTAAAAGTTTGGTGAAATTTTTTCAAAATTATTTTTAGCTTTTGTCCTATGAAATGCGTTTAAGTCAATATATTTTTTAAGCCAAGGGGATTGCTTAAAACTGAGTATTCTATGGATTTGTTATAAGATGAGGCCATTTGAAATGGCTTGTTTTAAAACTCTATAGTGTATGGTGTAATTTGTTTTTGAGTGTAAGTCTGCAATTAATTTTTTGGTTTTGGATACCCCCACGGGCTTATTTTGGGGAAAAAATGGCAAATCATTATGTAGGTCATGCACTGAATCGGGATAATCTATATCCACTTCCAAAATGTACCCGTACTCTGCAGTATCAGAAATTTTTTAACATCAAAATCAGTATCACATACCCACTCAAATTCACCGCAAGGAAGATATTCCGACATCGCCCAACCATACAAATTGTTAGATTCTAAATAGACAAGAAATTCCTATGGTTTTGATGCATCAAAATCTTCTAAATACTTATTATTCGCCTTCGAATATCTTTGCGAGCATTGAACTAGTCCACCTCTTATTCCGTTTTGCATAAACATATACATTTCGGAATGAGTGAACAGTTCGAGTGAAACTTCTGTGGTTTTCAACATTGTATCCCAAGATAAGCCTGGTGCTGTATAATAGTCGTAGGGGTCCAAATCGTATATATCTCTACAAATTTTCCTAAAATTTTCAAACACGTCGGTTAAAAGAAGAAAATCTGTCTTTAAATAGAGTTCAGTATAGTCAAGGAGGGTTTTACAGTTAAACTCTCTCCATATTTTTTGAGCATGATCATACTCGACTACATCACATTCTTCATTTGTTAGAATATTGAAGAACTCTTCTCTACTAGGGAGTTTAATTTCCTTAAACTTAGTCATGGAATCCATGTAAGAGTACGGAAATACACCCTTTCTTCTAATCAGCTTGAAATGAGTTTCATCAACGAAATATGATAAAATAGTACTAAAATAATTGCTATCAAGATTTTTCGCTAGCGAAGCCATAAACCTAAACGAGTCTATAAATCTTATTTCGAATCCATGTTTTTCATCTAATCTGATGAAAATTGAAAGAGAAATATAACGCTCTGCGTTCTGGGGAATCACTTTTATTGTAGAATATTTTATAGTAGAAAGTTCTTTGAAAAATAAGTGTATATCATATGCAGAAAGATTATGCAAGATAACCGGTATAAAATGAGGTGTTTTATAATTCAAATTACAGTCGCTATGAACTGCCCCACGATAACTACCCGTAAGATGACAATGATCTCTAACTTTATTATTATTTTTTACATATATGACAATTTTGTGCATTATTATATTGAGCTATTTCTATTGGGGTCATGAACATTTTCTTAACATTAAGTAAATAATTTAGATAAATATTTGTACAATCTTAAACTATTTTTTTGATAAATATGTTCGCCGAATCTTCACCAAAATAATGTCTATATAAATTATTTTCTCTCTTAAAGCTACAATTAATAAAATAAGCGAATGCGCACGCATGATGTTTCTGTACATTTGTAGTGCTTTTACTTACAGGATCATCAACTTTTTCCAAAATAGATTCAAAGTCTGCGTAGATTACAAATGCTACATCTAACTGTTTGTAGTAGTTTTGAAACTAGATTCATCTTCGGGCATTCTGTTGACTTTTTTCCCACAAACATTTTTATGGTGATTATACACATAATCATCATGTGTATGAAATAGGCAGGTGTTGCAAATATAGATCTTATTTACGTGAGATGTTATGCTGGAACAAAGAAGTCTATGGAAAAGATTATATTAAAATAAGAAATAAATAAATATAACAATAAGAAGGCACTTTTTAAATAGCGATGAAAACACATTTTGCATAAATGTACAAACGAAACTTACTTTAATATATCCGTGATGAGCACATAGTGGAAGCTTTCATTGGACTGGAGCAATAACAGATTAATATGAACATGTTGTTCTCCATTTGTTATGTAGTATGGTCCTATAAGCGATGTTCTATTGTGACCAAATACATTGATGCTCATATTATTTTGTTCTCGTTGTACCTTCATAGTGAACAGACGTAATAGCGGAATTTTTTCTTACATACAAACTAAACAAAAAAAAATACAAAAAATATTCGTAGTACATATTGACTTTAATAAATAAGCTTTATTTGCTTTGCAAATATTTTTTACATATAGAAACAACAAAAACAAAAAAAAAACCGTAAACAAAAAAACATACAAAGTACCCTTGAGGAATACTCTTTATGAGTACCCCAAAGGAAAAAAATAGTGAAGTGAGTTCTAACGGCAGAAATGCCTATTTTACTGTGAGTTTTGATACTCATAATGATAACAATAAAAATAAAAAATCTGATAATAGACTTGCTGTGAGTTCTGAAGCTCTTAATAAGTATCAAAAATCTGATAATAGACTTTTTCTAACGGCAAAACCACAGTTTCGTCAGCGATCAACTTCGCTTTGTCCAATGCCAACTAGTGAATCGTTGACATTATTGCCTAGTACATCTGCATTTAACTCAGCGATATCACCCGCTTCGGGCTCGGGGTCATCACTTAACCAAGTTGTCACTGAAGATAAGAGTAGCACAAAACCCAAGGTCCAAGTCGGAATGGACAGATATATCACAATTTTAAAGCGCGGGCGAAGCCCAAATTCATCAAAAATTTCATCGGTTCCCAAGATATCCAGGGATAACGATGTCGCAGCAGTTAACCGTCAAAATCGTTTTTCAATATTGCAAGCAAATAACGACCAACCCGCTGTTTCATCCAAAAAAACTTCCAAGCCACCACCAATATACCTGAGAGAAAAAAATTCGAACGCCCTTATTAAAAAATTAGTCTCGGCAGTTGGTGAGAACGCATTTCACGTTATTCCAATAAAACGTGGTAAAATTGATGAAACAAAAATTCAAATATACGAAGAAAAAGATTTCCGCAAAATTATTACTGATTTCGAAAAAAATAAAACTAATTTTTATACTTATCAGCTTAAAAGTGCTAAAGGTATGCAGGTCGTATTGAAGGGCATTGATGCTTATGTTAATCCCGACGAAATAAAAGATGCACTCATCATACAAGGATTTAAAGTAAAAAGTGTTACTAATATAATCAATAGAGAGAAGATCCCCCAGCCTCTATTTCGTGTTGAACTGGAGCCAAATGATATACAATTGAAAAAAAACGAGACACATCCAATTTATAGCCTAAAATACCTTTTATACCGAAAAATTACAGTTGAAGAGCCACATAAGCGTTCAGGTCCCGTACAGTGCCACAATTGCCAAGAATATGGTCACACAAAGGCTTACTGCAATTTACCTACAGTTTGTGTTATCTGCGGTGAATTGCACGGTACTGCTAGCTGCACGAAGCCAAAAAATCAAGCAGAAAAAAAATGCAGTAATTGTGGAGGTAACCACACCGCTAACTACAGAGGATGCCCTGTATATTCTTTTGTTAAACAGGCTATGGGTCAAAAACCTAAACTAGTTCCAGCTCAATCAGCAAACGCTTACTCCGCTACTCTTCCCCAAACTAGCCAACTAGTTACTTCACGTGTATCGTATGCCGATGCTGCTAAGACTAGTTCTATTCCCACACAAAATGTTCCACCGCCAAGTAATTCAACGAATGCAAACTCTAGCCTTAACTTTAGTCGTCTTGAAGCTACTATTGAGAATCTGGTGCTAACTATAAACAACTTTACAACAAATATGACTAGCATGATGCAAGAAATGCTAAGAATGCAGAATACTCTGCTTCAAGCATTAGTCAACAAACCATGAACACGTTAAAACTATGTTTCTGGAACGCAAACGGCATTCGCCAACATAAAAATGAACTTGAGCACTTCCTCACGGAAAAAAATATCGATATAATGTTGGTCTCAGAGACTCATTTGACTTCGAGAAGCCTTTTTAAAATTTCTGGCTACACCTTATATGATTCAAAGGACCCGAGAGGAAGAGCATGCGGTGGATCAGCAATTCTAATAAAGTCAAGACTCAAACATTATATTATTGACAACATTTGTGAGGAACATCTACAAGCAACGAATATTTGTGTTGAAAATTTTTGCACAAATTTTGTGATATCATCAATTTACTCCCCTCCCAGATTCGGAATTACTGAGAATCAATACGAGGATTTCTATAGATCTCTTGGCCCTTGTTTCGTGGCAGCTGGCGACTATAATGCTAAGCATACGTTCTGGGGTTCGCGTCATATTACACCCAGAGGTCGAGCGTTGTTCAACACAATTTCAAAAATGGGCTTGGACGTCATTTCGAGTGGGGAGCCTACTTACTGGCCTACTGACATAAATAAAATTCCGGATGTTATAGATTTTGGCGTCATGAAAAACATTTCTAGGGAATTAGTTAACGTTGAAGCTTCTTTAGATCTCTCGTCCGATCACTCTCCCACGATTGTTACAATCTGTAGCCCACAGAGAAGTGATTTACCTCACTCGTATGTGAAGATGATCAGTAGTGTAAATTGGCTGCGATTCAAAAAATATCTTAGTAGTCATTGCACGGAAAACATTACTCTAAGAACACCCGAGGATATTGAAGCCAACATCGTCAACCTTAACGAAATGGTTACACAGGCTGCTGAGCATGCTACTACCTCCCATCCGCAGACTGGATTTAATAAAATTTATTCTACAGACATTGAACGTCTCGTACGTGAAAAAAGAAGGGCTAGAAGGGAATGGCAACAGCACAGATCACCACAACTTAAAATCAGATTTAAAGAGTGCACTAAACGACTCCAAGAGTTACTTGCAATTGAAAAAACTGCATCTCTTAAAAATTATCTGGAAGGTCTTGATGTCACTCCAGCATCTAATTACTCCTTGTGGCGCGCTGCTAGAAAGCTGAAAACCCCCGTTGAGTTTAAACCACCTCTGCGCACATCTACCGGAGGTTGGGCGAGAAGCGATACTGAAAAAGCTAACATATTTGCAAATCATTTAAAATACGTATTTACCCCAAACACATGTACTGGTGTTTCTGATTTGCCGACTGTAGTTGCTCTACCCCCGCGACCCATAAAGTTTAAGATGCGCGATGTACAAAAACTAATTGCTGAACTTAATCCGAAGAAAGCTCCAGGTATTGATGGAATTAGCAACAAGATGCTGATGAACTTGCCTCATATTGCAATAAGAATCCTGCTATTTATTTTTAATGCCATTTTACGAATGCAGTATTTTCCATATAACTGGAAACTTGCCAAGATTAAAATGATTCCGAAGCCGGGCAAAGATCTTACCAAGGCTGAGTCATATAGGCCTATAAGCTTACTATCAACAGTTTCAAAACTTTTCGAAAGGCTGCTCATGACTAAATTGTCCACAATTTTAGCTGATAATGGGTGCATCCCGGACCATCAATTTGGCTTTAGAAGTCAGCATAGCACTATTGAGCAAACGCATAGATTGGTTCAAGTTATAAGGAGGACTTTTGAAGAAAAGAAGTATTGTTCTGCCCTTTTTATTGATGTTTCTCAGGCATTTGACAAAGTATGGCACAAAGGCCTATTTTTAAAATTGAAGACATATTTTCCAATAAATATAGAACAACTTTTGGAAAGTTACATTGTTGATAGGAAGTTTACTGTTGTGGAAGGAGACTTCATGAGTGTGCCCGAATCTATATTTTCTGGTGTGCCTCAGGGTAGTATTCTGGGACCAGTCTTGTATTTAATATATACTTGTGATATGCCTGTGAGCAATAACATCCACACTTCTACATTTGCCGACGATACAGCCTGTATGAGTATGCACAAAAACCCTGATGAGGCATCCCGCAATCTCCAAGCACACATTACCCAGCTTGAAAGATGGTTGAACTTATGGAGAATTAAAGTAAATGAACAAAAGTGTGTTCATATAACGTTTACCCTTAGAAAAGATACCTGTTCCCCCATTCGAATCAATAATCAAAATATTCCTCAACATTCTCAAGTGAAATACCTTGGCATACACCTTGATCGAAGGCTTACATGGCAACATCATATTGACGCTAAACTAATTCAAATGAAACTTAAGTTAACTCAAATACATTGGTTGATTGGCAGAAATTCAACACTCAGTCTAGACTGCAAACTTTTGATATACAAGTCGCTTTTAAAGCCAATATGGTGCTACGGAATTCAGCTATGGGGCACTGCTTCAGCTTCAAATGTGGATAGAATCCAACGACAGCAAAATAAAATTTTACGGTTAATAACATCGGCTCCATGGTACATCAAAAATTCAAATATACATCGTGATTTAAATATGCCACTAGTGACTGAAGAAATCGCAAAATACGCAGGTAAATATTTAACAAAACTCGAGTCACATCCTAATCCGCTTGCTCGTAATATCTTGAACTTTACTGGACACATCCGCCTAAAAAAGAGGGACACAAGGGCCCTAATAGTCAGCACTCCAAATGGTACTTCTTGAAAATAATTATCTATTGTGCTTAATACGAAATTTATGTATTATTAATTACTATCACTAAGTTTATGTCCGATACTGGTCGGGCCTAATAATTATATATAGATTTAAGATTTGAATACTTATTGTTAGTTCATATTTTGAAGATACAATAAATAAATATATGTGTGTAAAAAAAAAAAAAAAAAAAAAATATTATTTTGACGCTCGAATTGTTTTATCTGCTTCAATGGGAGTGAAAACTCTAGGCCTTCAAAATTTAATACAACTGCCCCTATATTAATATTCTCAGCAGAAATGTTTGCTATTTTATAGTTTCTATAGTTTTTCTGTTGTCTTCGATCTAAAGTACTATTTGTGTACAAAGCCGCAATGATACACCATTTGAAGCAATAAATATCATTGTTCTCGACATTTATGCATGCACATTTTACTGCAATATTTTTTGGGAGAGGGATAAAGCTCGATCCTCTTATTATGGACGACTTGTTTATATTAACTTCAAGGGAATTTATTGAAATCAAGGTCCATCCGCTATCCTTCTCTTGAAATTCTTCAATTTTAGCTCTTAGCTCCTCGGCCTGTTTCTTGTACATATCCTCTATGTCATCAGACAAAGTCACCAACATCATTTTCGAAATATGTACAAGTTGGGAAACATTCATCTCATCATTCACCGTCTTGATATAATCGCATGTGAGCTCCATATTAAATTTAAATGTAGTATGTATCCTACTACATTCAATTAGCTGTTGTGGTATAGAGCTCTTGGCAGATTTCAAAAACTCCTCCGGAAACATAACACCCTCATTTTTGTTGAGGAGGATATATGTCTTGATCCTCCCATTGAAGTTGCTTGCTCTTTTAATGAGAAAATCTCCAATCTGTTCTTGGTTGCAACTGTTTTTGTGGTTCTGACATGACCCATGTAACCATTTGATGGGATCATCTCATCACAATACTCACAATATTTGTGTTGAAGATCAAGCTTACTAGTTCCATATGAGTGCGTTTCAATATGCTGATTTAGTTTTGTTTGAGTCATAAAGACTTTATTGCAGATTGCACAACTCTTAGTATTCATTTTATATATTTTTGTTTATTAATTAATATAATTATTTTATTTATAAATAATTTATTTAATTATTTTATTTATAAACTATTTATTTTAGTTATAAACAATTTATTTAATTATTTTTCATACACTATAAACTTGTTTAACAAACAGTAATTAGTTCTAGCACTTTTATAGTTTTTGGATTTTAAACACTTTAGAAATTTTGGTTGGGGAAAATAGGTTGTCACTTGTTGGGATATCAAAGCAGACTGATGACAATCTACATTATTTCTTCTACTTATATACTTTATATGAGAATCGCGTAGTAGTAAGTAAATCTAATTTATTACGACATATGATGAAATTCGTACATACACGCACATACACATATACATACACACACACACACATACATACACACACATACACACACACACATACACATTTCCACAATTCTCTGTTGGTATTACGATATATGATGAAATTCATATACACCGCAACACCCAGAACAAAATCTCTAGCATCAGTTTGTAATACAAAGGTGCTGTATTTCTCCAAAATCTACTTCCTATAATTACTAAATTAAAGTGTAATATACTGAAATAAAAATATCATTACCCCTATTCAAAAGCTCTGCTTATCAACCTGATTTAATTCAAAACATTTAACATCTGAAATTCACTTATACATATAAAACCTATGCCAACAAAATATTTTCTATCTCCATAAGAATAGCAACGTCAATAGCCTAGAAAACATATACACATTCATTTGTAAATATGTATGAAAAACTCTCGAAGACCAAACAATACACACAAGCAATGATATTCTTCAAAGTAAAAATAGATACGATCACAGACATGAATCCAACAACATATACATACATTACCAAATACATTCCCTATCCACTTCCATTCCCAACAGGGTTGCCACTCTCTGTAGCTATTAGATTATTTCCCCAGAGATCGCAAACATAAATGCATACATACAATAACCCTACATAAGCATACCAACGATAACTCAAAACAGCAACCCAAAGTCTATTAAATAACAATCACTACATACTGGGAGCAAGTGTCTTTGTGTCAACACTAAAATTGGTATAATAAGTTTTCTACTATGCGTCAGTATAAAAGAAGGAGAGAGGTGGAATTGTCAATAATTTGTCAATATATATACGTTTGTATGTGCGTAAATTATAGTAATGTACCAGTAACTAACTGTCTGGTTAGTATGTCTCATGACCCCATAAGAACTACGTAGTCACTACCTAGTCAATTGTTTTATTGTTATTACTAGGGTTTGTCTCAATGACAAGCACATGCTAAATAATTATAGAGTAGTACTGGTGACAAGCTAGTCAATAGCTAGTCAGAACATTTTCACTATCAATATTTCCTACTGGGTATAATGATTGTCTGCCACTACAACAACAGTATCAGACACCGGCAAACACACAAGTAAACACAAAAACGCATACTCATACATACACACACACACAAACGCACACACATACAAACATCCACATATGCATACATGAACATAATCAAAGAATCAAACTCACACACACACACAGACACAGCCTAACGAAATTTCAGCATGAAAATCCCCAAAATCCCCCATTTGTAACATGGTTGCCACCCGGTTTTTAATTCCCAAAACATGTCGTCCGCCACCATTACTAATCTATTCACAGCCGCAAGAAGTTACTGCAAGCAGTAGTGATTAAGCTTCTTGGTTGCCGAATGAATTTATAATAGATAAACACAAATTCGATTCCGATTTTATTATGGATGAATTTAATCTCGAGGTATGTACTTAAGTAAAGGTAGAAATACATAACACGCGTTGGTTCGTCGACGAATATCGTGCGTTTGAAAGCTCTACCGCATGAAAAATTGCAAGTTACACAACACGCGGTATAAACGCTTTTCCTATGAGCATTTTTATTTATTTTTACATTAAGAAATGGACTCGAAACATTTTCAATTGCTTTCTTATGCAATAATGTATGTTGTTTAAACTTTTTAATAAGTTTTTACTCCATGATTCTAAATTTTTCTTATTTATTGTTGGCTGGTTAGTTGTCAAAACAATGCAACGCGTTAAAAAGTCGAAAGTTTACCAACTTTCTGCGGCAAACGCGCCAAAGAGTTTCGTATGTAACTTGTTGTATAAAAAACACTATTTCAACTTTTTTGGCAGATGCCTACAGCCCGAACGCGCACTAACGCGTGTTATGTACTTTTACCTTAAAGAATATTACACTTTTGTAGTATGTGGCTGTGTGTCTGTAGGAGTCCATGTACATACCAAACGGCTGGACCGATTTTGATTTAGTTTGTGGTATTTTTAAAAATAATTTAACTTTTTCTAAATGCGTATGTGCAAAATATGTGTATTTTTAGATTCTTGAAGTTGAAGATAAGGTTGTGGTTGATGATGTCATTGAGATTGACGCAAAAAATATGTGCTAAGTATCGGAATTAACGCCAAAATCCATCCCAATATTTAAAAAGGTTTGAATTAACAAAAAAGTTTAAAATTATGTGTTTATTTAATTTGATAATTTAGCTTGTTTTATGGTGAAGCAATTGTCTATATGGGTCATTATACGTTCAGAGGCACTATCGACGGCGACATCAAAAAATCATATATTACATGTAAATTTTGCGGAAATATCAAACATATTTAGTAATAAATAAAGTGTACTTTGTTACCAATAAATTACAATACCTAAATTATCTCAGTTTAGTCAAAAATTCATGTTTACCAGTAAAAAAAGTATCTACCCTGGCCTGTCGCTTTACTATTCTGTAACGGAATCTTTGAAATTTTGCACATTAGTAATTCATTAAACATTTAAGCGTTGTTTATTACATAAAGTAGTATAAATAACAATGATAATTATTAAAAAAAAATCTAAATTTCTCTAATTTTTTCTTATTTATTGTCGGCTGGCTAGTTGTAAAAACAATGCAACGCGTTAAAAAGTTAAATTTTTTTTATATTCTATTAAAAAATATAACGCAGATTTTGTCCCCGGTATTTTAAGTCTCCTCCCCAGCACTTTTTCGTCTGTTTAAAAATGACGCCAAAATGCGTTGACGCTGCAAACTTTAATAGCAGGACATTTGTTTTCAACTGAATTTAACAATAAACATCGCGTGAGCCAAAAGCGTGCTCTCATTGGGCCAATAATTCGACCACACTACTCATCTTGCTCGAACGTTTCAGGATTGATGTATCTCCCCTGGTTAGTTTTATTTACTCGTTATTTATCATTTAAGATTGTTTGCAAAATTAATGTATTTCAATTTCAGCATAGTTTAACGTGTTAGTTTGTTTTTTCATTACAGTGCATACTATTCTGATTGCGTTAGTTTTTTAATGGAAACGTCTCTCCCCTGCTGTATCTCCCCTACTTCATCAGATGCCAGGGTAGAGACTTTGCTTCCAGGGTAGATAAGGAAGTGTGATATTACTTCTTTCTTAGTATTTCACGTACATTATTTTACGTTAAACTAACACATATCCAATAATGTTTTAAAAAAGTATGCCTTCACGTGGAATTGCTACGAAACCGGTCACGGCTAGGGCGCGCTTGATGGAGTAGGTGCGACGTGCAAAAGGACTGAAAATAGACTTGTCGGAGCTGAGTACGACATTTCGTCGCTGGAAGATTTAGCAAACGCTCTCCAGAAAAATTGTTGTAATGTAAAAGTTTTCATCATTGATGACGAAGACATTTCAAAGAAAGAAGTGGAACTTTAATCCGAAATAGTATCTTAATCGGTCTTAAGTTCAGTAATTTCAATTGTTATTGAATGAAATGTTTTTACTAATTAATGTGAGTTTCTAAAGAAGAGAAGAAAAATTAAACTAGACTTTATTAGCTAGGGGAAAGAAGAGGAACTCAAAGATACCAAAAATTTAAAAAGTTTGTCAGATGCTATGAAGGTCCATCAAACTAGTTTTAGTATATCTTGCCCAAATCACTTGAAAATTACGATCTTTTTTTCTGTTTTTTTTAGAGAGAAGTAACACTAGGCAGTGAATGCCTACTACTATTACTAAGTATTAGTTTCTTTTTGAAAGGGATAGTGATAGAGAAGACAGGTAGTGAAGGAAGAAAAAGATAGAGGAGAGCTCCATTATTTTACAACTCTGCTTTTAGCATGTTGTTTTAGTAATGCAGTTTGCAGCTCCTTCTGGTGTATAAAATTTTTTGAAGCTGTTTAATAGCCATTGGTTATTTTATTTCTCAGATAATTCTGCTACACAACGTTATCTTCATAATAAAACCTTTTTGATCTTGTTTTATTATGAAGATAACGGACTCTCTAAAAACTATTGAGGCAAAAAGATTTGATTCGATTAAGCTTCTTATGTCAATTATTACCATTATACAAAATGTTAAGTTGTACTCAAAATTTATTAGTTCACTGTATGAATGAAGGTACAAAGTAAAAATATAAGGACTGGAACTGAAAAAACAAATAAAATTAAATATATAATACTAAAAATATTTTTGTATAAAATTTTTTAATATAATGTTTTCTCTTCTTGTTCTCCCACTGCTGTGTAACACATTTTCTGAAATTTCGGGAATACGTCTTTAACCAGATTGTATACGCAGTCATCTGAAATAGGTAATAGGAAAAGAAATATATTTTTAAAACTTGAAGACATGTATGACAAAAATTATTAAAATTGTTGAATAAAAAAGAAATTGTGCAAACACTTTGATTGCACTGTGCAATAGCTATGGAATAGTGTTATATGGGAATTCATTTTGTAAGGTGCGGAAAAAAATATTTGAGCCAAAAAATGGTAGCGGTCAGATGGGACAAAGGTCACCTCTTCGTGCTCAAAGTTGAGGGTAAAAGAAAAAAAATTATAAAAAATCATATAACTTTCTCGGTGTCACCGCTACAAGGGTCAAATGTATGACCAGCACCCATTCATTTTCTCCGCCCAACATCTTTTTATAACACACTGACTACCTAACTCTTCTCCTTAAGGGGGCTTACAAAGGGGAAATTTTTATAAAATTTAATCGCAGAGCTCTAACTGCCCCCAGGGCGTAGCTATCGAAATCAAATTTATGACCGACCTCCAATATTCTTGCAATGCAAATATTTTCTCTGAACATACTTAAAAATAATTTTAGAATAATATTTTAAGAAAGCCGCTTGTTCCGCTTCTATGGTGCCTCCCAGGTGGGTAAAATGTAAGACCGACCCACAATGTTTAATAGTTGAAAATAGACGATAAGTTTGTTCAGAGAAAATCTTCGTATTGAAAAAATATTGGAGGTCGGTCATATATTTGACTTCGATAGGAAGAACGCCCTAGAGGCAGTTAGAGCCCTGCAAGTAAATTTTATAAAAATTTTCTCTTTAAGGAGTCCAGATAGGGCATAGGAGGAAATGTTGAAGATAAAAAATTACTGTGGGTCGATTTTACATTTTACCCCCCGGGAGGCACCATAAAAGCGGATTTCTTAAAAAAAAATATTTTTTGTTTTTTTTCTTCAGAATAACTTCCAGGGACTCCTGATTTTTACTAAACACATTTCGCGAAGTTGTAGCAACGGTAAAGCTGGACAGCTTATGTGAACATATCAATGCAATTTGAGCGTTGTCTAGGGACTATATAGTTTATACAGACCATTTTTTACTTAAACAATTTTCGTTTTTTACAATTCAGATTATATTAATATGCTTATAAAGTTAATTTATAATTTGTATATTATAGAATATTTTCATTATGATATACATATGGGTAATTCCAGAAAAAAATGTTTTTTGCTCAAAAATTTTTGTTTTGTTTTAAATAATAAAGCATAAAGTTCTAGAATTTAAAAATGTAAAAGCATTTTTAATTTTTGAAATTTTTGACCGAAATATGGGAATTTTAAAACAAATATTTTTTTTGCTGACCCTTTTTTTAGCGATTATTTAAAGTAACTTGTATTATTTGTCTTTTTTTGTAATTTGCAAATTACAACAACCTACACATTAGCCAAAAAGAAGGAGAATGGAGTTTTAGTAAGGGAAGTTGTTTGAGTTTGCTTCCATTTATACCTTAATGTCTCATACGTCGCATAAAATCAATATTTATTAATTTTTTTCAGCAGTGAATAAGCATTCGTTATTGTTTAATTACTTTTCAATTAAATTTCAATCAATATTAGCAAAGTTACTGCGTTTATATCTCTTCGGAAAAAAATGTTGCGTCCGCCTTGTTGCGTCCGTATTTGTACTTTAACCATTAAAAAAATTAAAATTAAATTTTCATATTTCATAAATCTATACATAAACGATCATGTTTCACCTTAAGTTCTTCATAAAATTTCGCTGAACTATGTAAATTTCTATAACATCGCATCCGTTTCTCGCCGATATTTGCTTATATCTTTTTACTATATTATTGATATCGCCAAAAAAAATTCTTAAATTTACTACACCTTCATTGCTTTAAAGCACTTAAGATATATATTGGATCTTTCCATACCTTTCTATTTTTTTGCTCGCGTCCGTCGCCTGAGAATTGCCCATATGTGTAAGTTGGTATTTACCTGGAGCAGTATAATTCTCATCAATGGCAATGTTGTGGAGGACAGCTAAAGCTACAATGAGTAATTTAAGGTTTGGAAAAGTAACTGTCATTCCATCAAGTAAGCATCGAAATCGCTGCTTCCACACTCCAAAGCAACGCTCTACAGTATTACGTGTTGCAATGTGAGCAATGTTATACTTCTGCTCTTTTTCATTTAACGGATTGTACAGTGGAGTAAATAAGTACAGCGTTAGTTTATAGCCCGAATCACCAAGCAATCGTCCTTTGAATTAATTTTCTTCAAATCTTTCTTTGATTTTCGATTCATTGAAAATCCGACAGTCATGTGCCCTGCCCCCTCCATCTTACCACTATATCTAATATTTTAAGATGGGCGTCAGAAACCACCTACACACATATATAATACAAATAAATTAAACATATGTATCTAATATTATATAGATTGTACTTATTACCTGCACATTCAGGGAATAAAATCCCTTCCTATTTATGTAGTATTGTGCTAAGTCACCTCCAGTTTTTTAATTTTTATATGCGTTCCATCTATAGCTTCGTTAATACCAGGAAAGCTTCTTATCTGCTTAAAATCCTTGGCTTTTTTAGATTGCTCTTCAATAGTTGATGGCATTTTGATGAAAGTTTTAGCATGCTCCGCTAAGACACGAGCAACTTTGGCACATATCCTGCTTACCGTAAGTTGAGAAAGACCATGTAGGTCTCCGGCATCATCCTGAAACTAGAAGCACAATTTTTTAACATTAAATTTTTATTTACATAATATATGTATGTATATACTTCCCTTCTTCCCCAACAACGCACAGCTACCAAAATCTGAAGTTCTGGCAACGTTCCGCATCCCCTGCGTTCTACAGATATATCAGCTTTTATTAAGTTTAAATTTTTTTTAACAGTTTCTTTGCTAAATCGATATTTTTGTTTAAACTGATTATCGGGAATGGAGAGCGGATCGCTCCTTTCTTTGTGAATTTTCTTTTGGATACCATTTGAAATTATAGTTTCTATCAAAAATGCAATAAAACACTGACATATACATATGTACATACATACTTACCTATTTCTCTTATTAAATATAGCGTATACATTGTTTTTGTACAAATTTGGCTCTATTTTGTTTATTTTATCTTTTTTAAATTATTTTTATATTGTTACCACTATATTTCACAAACCTAAAAATGTAAATAAACACGAAGCAAAATGACAAATGTCATTTTAAAAATGGTTTAAACAGGGCTGAATTCAATTTTAAAATTTTTTGATTTACACATGGTTTAAAAAACGTTTTTTAAGCTAAAAATCTATTATGAATACAATTTTAGCAAATATTGCTTAAACAACTTATGTTTAAAACTAAAAGTGTACGAATGTAGCGTCTGTCGCCTTGGAATTGCCATTATATACATATGTATGTGTATACATATTTATCTATAAAAAAAATGTATTTGTACCATATAACATTCTGTCCCTTGTTCACAATAATTATATTTTCTCAGTTATTTATTTTGCATGTCCAATTTGCGCTGTAAAGCGCAAGTTCTTAATTTACAGTTTTTTTTCAGAACTGCCAGTATTAGAGATTTGGACTTAAACGTGGGGATTTTACAAGTACTTTGTGGCCAACAAATTTAGTTTGGGAACAGGGGATTTTTCTGGGGATATTTAAGAC
Source organism: Tachina lurida (assembly GCA_944452675.1). NCBI lineage: Eukaryota > Metazoa > Arthropoda > Insecta > Diptera > Tachinidae > Tachina > Tachina lurida. The sequence continues at coordinate 66,365,602 of OX101754.1, read as the reverse complement.
CCTCGAGAGAACACCCTTTGTTAACAAGCCATGAACACGTTAAAAATATGTTCCTGGAACGCAAATGGCATTCGCCAACATAAAAATGAACTTGAGCACTTCCTCAGGGAAAAAAATATTGATATAATGTTGGTCTCAGAGACTCATTGGACTTCAAGAAGTCTATTCAAAATTAATGGCTACAATTTATATGATTCAAAGGGCCCAAGAGGAAGAGCTTGCGGGGGATCAGCAATTTTAATAAAGTCAAGACTCAAGCATTATATTATTGACAACATTTGTGAAGAACATTTACAAGCAACGAATATTTGTGCCGAAAAATGTTGCACTAATTTTTTCATATCATTTCACCTAGAGCTCACGCGTTGTTCAGCATAATCTAAAAAATGGGTTTGGATGTCATTTCGAGTAGGGAGCCCGCTTATTGGCCTACTGACATACATAAAATTGCGGATGTTATAGATTTTGGAGTCATGAAAAATATTTCTAGGGAATTAGTTCAAGTTGAAGCTTCCCTAGATCTATCGTCCGATCACTTTCCAAAGATCGTTACGGTATGTAGCCCACTGAGAAATGCTCTACCTCACTCATATGTGAAGATGGTCAGTCGTGTTAATTCGCTGCGATTCAAAAAATATCTCAGTAGTCATTGCACGGAAAACATTACGTTAAGAACACCCGAAGATATTGAAGCTAACATTGCCAATCTTAACGAAAATATTAAACAGGCTGCTGAACATGCCACTACCTCCCATCCACAGACTGGATTTAATATAATATATTCTACAGATATTGAGCATCTCGTACGTTAAAAAAGAAGAGCAAGAAGGGAATGGCAACATCACAGATCACCCCAAAATAAAATTAAATTGAAAGAGTGCACTAAAAGACTCCAAGAGCTGCTTGCATATGAAAAACCAGCAATCAGCTTTATGGAAAATCTCGATGTCACACCAGCATCTCTTTGTGGCGAGCTACGAAAAGGATTAAAACATCCGTTGAGTTTTAACTACCTTTGTGCACATCTACCGGACGTTAGGCAAGGAGTGATACTGAAAAAGGTAACTTGTTTGCAAAGCATTTAAAATCTGTATTTACCCCAAACACATGTACTGGTCTTGTTGATTTGCCGAGTGTAGTTGCGCTACCCCCTTGACCCATACTGTTTAAGACGTGTGATGTACAAAAACTAATTGCTGAACTCAACCCGAAGAAATCTCCAAGTATTGATGGAATTAATAACCAGATGCTGATTAAGTTGCCTCGTATTGCAATTAGAATCCTGTTATTCATTTTTAATGTCATTTTGCGACTGGAGTATTATCCAAATAGCTGGAAGCTTGAAAGTTAAAATGATTCCAAAGCCGGGCAAAGATCTTACCAAGGCTGCATCTCAAAGCCAATAAGTCTGCTCTCAACAATGTCAAAACTTTTCGAAAAACTGCTCATGTCAAAATTGTCCCCAATTCTAATTGGTACTGGGTGCATTCCAGACCATTAATTTGGTTTTAGAAGTCAGTATAGCACCACCTAACAAACGCATAGATTGATTCAATTTATAAGAAGAACTTTTGAAGAAAAAAAGTACTGTTCTGCTCTGTTTAGTAACGTTTCGCAGGCATTAGATAAAGTGTGGAATGAAGGCCTTATTTTAATATTGAAATCATATCTAGAAATAAATTTTCTGAATTTATAAGAAAGCTACATTACTACCCAGAAGTTCACGGTTGTAGAAGGAAAATTCATGAGTGTGCCCGAAACTATATCATCCGGTGTGCCACAGGGGAGCATAATGGGGCCAGTTTTGTATTTGATTTATACTTGTGATATGCCTTTGAGCAGTAATATCCATACATCTACGTTTGCCGATGATACAGCCTGCCTAAGTGTGCATGAAAACCCTAACGAGGCTTCCCGATATCTACAAGAACATATTACACAACTGGAACTATGATTAAACTTATGGAGAATCAAAGTAAACGAGCAAAAGTGTGTCCAGGTAACATTTACCCTACGAAGAGATACTTGTTCCCCAATTCGAATCAACAATCAAGTTGTTCGTCAACATTCACACGTAAAATACCTTGGTGTACACCTTGATCGACGACTTACATGGAAACTCCATATCGACTCAAAGCTAACACAAATGAAACTGAAATTAACTCAGATACATTGGCTGATTGGTAGAAATTCAACACTCAGTCTAGATTGTAAACTTTTAATATACAAGTCGCTTTTGAAGCCAATATGGTGCTACGGAATTCAGTTATGGGGCACTGCTTCAGCTTCTAATGTCCAGAGAATCCAACGTAGGCAAAACAAAATTTTACGTTTGATAACATCGGCTCAATGGTATATAAAAAATTCAAATATACATCGCGATTTAAATATGCCACTAGTGACTGAAGAAATTGCAAAATACGCTGGCAAATATTTAACAAAGCTCGAGTCACATCCTAATCCGCTTGCCCGTAATATTCTGAACTTTACTAAACACATCCGCCTAAAAAAGAGGGACACAAGGGCTCTTATTCTCAACACTCCAGATGGGACTTCTTGAAAATACTTTTTTTCCTTTTTGACACTGGTGCGGCCTAATATTTATATTTTAGATTTAAGATTTGAATACTTATTGTTAGTTCATATTTGAAGATACAATAAATAATTACTAGCATTAAAAAAAAATAAAGGATTTTTTAAGCTTATATTTGGCTACTTCTGAAAAATTGCGTGAAGTGCTTTTAGATTATTTCAAAGCTGTTGGACTTAGCTCTTCAAACATGTTGGCTCTTCAAACATGTTGCACAGATAGTTTAAAAAATTTTTGTTTAATAAAATCGTATTTACCCTCTTAAGAAATGATATCACTGGACTTATTTCATTAATTCACAATGAGAATCTTAAAATTTTAATGCGGATACATTCTGCCATTTTAAAATTTTTATTGTGAGCAAGCAGCTATATAAAACACAGTATATTGAAGTATTATAATAACAAGAATTTTTAAATAAGAAATTATTGTTGGATAAATTTATCAATATAACTTTTGTTCTACAAAACACAAATAGTATTCAACAACTGACTGCGTGGACAGTAGAGTTTTTTCCTGCACATTTTCATTACCCGGGAAAGCTGGATTTTTCTTAATATATCCCGGGATCCCGGTCAAAATTCATGACACAAGCATCGTATACGTGTGCATGAAGAGCTCAGCATACATGTGGATGCATTGCACGATAAATTAATAGCATCTTGTTACAATCTAATTTGCAACGCAATTGTCAAACTACATTCAAAAACTTTTTAAGTATAGAATTTGACAGTTCTTTAAATAACCCACTGCTTTGAGTAGTTTATCTTGTTATGTTTGCGTTGCATACATGCATGTGCAAAAATCAAAACGTTTCGATTTTGCTTCAAGCATCGTCAGTGTGACTCATACAATCAAAAGTTCGCTAATATTATTATAATGCAGGTCATTCATTTTGACCGTGAATTATGAGCTTTAGGCATTACCACAAATTCGATAATAAAGCTTAAAACAATAACTAAAACATATCTTATGTTTTAATACTACATAAATAAATTTTACTTTTAGAATTAAAAATCCTTAAAGGTTCTTTCCAAAACGAAAAACGTTGTTATATGAAATGAAAAAAATAAACTACATATATAAGTGAACATAAACAGTTAATAAAAACAAACATAAAATAAACAAGTAAGAGTGCTATACTCGGCTGTGCCGAATCTTATATACCCTTTACCAACGTATGTATATGTGGTATACAGATGCATACATAAGTGCATACATATATATTTGTTTTGTGATAAAATTTATAATTTTTTGTTATAGTGCAATTTTTAGTAAGTGACCTCTTGGTTTTTTCGACTTAAGAATTCGCTTGAGTAAAGATCTTCCTAAAATATGAAATATGTTCAACTGCAAAAATAATTATTTTTGGCTATTTTCTTACCAAATTTTTTTTAATTTCCAACTCTGGAACCATAGTTTAAATTTTTCTGGTCTTAATACGAGCACTAATTTATTTCTTTCTGAAATATAGAACATATTTAATTATCAAAGAAATAACTAGCTTTATTTAATTAGTTTTATATATAAAAAAGTGTACTTTTTCCAACCCTGGAATCATCATTTTAGATTTTTTTGGTTCTTATATCAATCTTGTTCTTTAAAAAATATATAAAATATGTTAAGTGAACAAAGAAAAAAAGAAATAAGGAAAATACTAGTTTTATATAGTTACTTTAATATCAAAATAAATTCAGTAAAGTGTGACTTTAACTCGCGAACGAAGGGTTCCGTACATTCGGCTTTGAGACTTTTTTTTAATGTGGCGTTTTTGCTTTTTTGAAGTTTCTTTCAGTTTAAACGATTTTTTTTTGTTTTGTCGCTTTTTTCTCGTTTTGGCGATTTTTTTCTGTTTTTGGGTATTTATTTTTCATTTTGGCGAATTTTTTATTTTGGCGATTTTTCCGTTTTTTCGCGATTTATTTTAGTCTTAGAATTTTTTTTAATTTGGTGCTTTTTTTTGTTGCGATTTTTTTTTGTTTTTGGGGATTTTTTTTCGGTTTGGCGATTTTATAATTTTTTGACTTTTAAGTTTTACCGTTTTAAAAATTTCAAGAGTTTTGCTGGTACGGTTTCCAAGATACAGCAAGTTGTCCACATTACCTAGTCAAAATTACATTAACTGATAGAACACCTTTTAATTTCGATTTTTTAAATTTTAGTGTTAATTGTTGTAGTCTGTATAAAAATACACTAACTTTACAAATTTCAATTGTATATACATACAATTGTATGTATATTACATGGTAACTTAACATTTCTCGTTGCTGGTTTTGGAACACCCTTTAGTTTTTAGTTCTCGTGTATTTGTTGTTGTAGCGACCAAAGGCTTACACCCTCTGTCCAAATTTCAAATCCGTAGCTCTAACGGCTCTCGAGAAACGAGCCTGTGACAGACGGACGGACAGCGTAGCGAAAACAATAGGGCCCCTTTTCACCTTTGGTGTACGGAACCCTAAAAATTTTAAAGTTTCTAGGTGTGGAGCTGTGTTTTTCTTTTTCTAGTTTTCTATGCCCATCTTTTCTTTCTAAGACATAAAAAATATATATAAATTAAAATAAACAAAAATTATTAAACCTATATTTTATATATTACAAAAAGTTTAAGCTGCCCAACCCATAACTTAAAATTTTTCTGATTTCTTACACCAATATTTTTCTTTTAAGAATGTAAAATATGTTGAATTTATAGATAAAAAGGAAAACAAACAGCAAAGCTTAAAATTCTTATTAGCATGCAACTACGAGGGTAGTTCAATTATTCGAGTGCCAGTCTATAAAGAAACAGTTGGAAAAAATAGAATACAATTTCCATAAAAAATTTTTAATTTAGAAATATCTCAAGTTAATGCTGATTTAAAATTCATTAGAAAAAATGTTTTTCATTTTAAACAATGTATACAAAATTTAGTTACAATAGACGACTTTGAAAAATTTATGAAAAATCAAACGCAAAGAGTAAAACATATAACGACTAATATCAAGGGCAAACACGTAAATAAATTAAATGCACTTAAAGTAAAACTGTTCAATGAACAAGGGTTCAAATTTAATGATCACTGGTTTGAAAATAAAACGGAAATAGAAATACCTTGGGAAAGCAGGTGGTTATTATCTTTGAGGAAAAAGTTTGCTCTCCCAATTAATCGACAGAGTTTTTCCCCACTTGAAATTATAGCTGATATTTAGGAATGCATACAGAAACTAGAAATTAATAATAACGGCGAAAAGGAAGTAAGAAGGGCCCGTTTGGCAAATATAGAAACATGTTTCAAAAGAGACGTTAAGAACACCCCTAAGGAAAAATTCATTTTGGCAATTTTTCAAAAAACTAAAAAGTTCTTGAAAAGGCATAACAATATAATTATTACACAAGCTGATAAGGGAAACAAAACAGTTGCAATATACAAAGAAGAATATAATTCCAAAATGGATGAACTTTTACGAGACAACAACATTTACAGAGTCATAAGGACTGACCCCAAACAAAAACTAATTAAAACAAATAACAAAATAATTACAGATCTACACAAACGACAATATATAGATGATTATAGAAAACGAGTACTCATGTGTTCTGCCGGCACTGCGCCGAGAATTTATGGACTCCCAAAAATCCATAAGGCTCAAATGCCATTGAGACCTATAGTGTCATCAGTACAAGTCCCATATTACCAACTCAGAAATATATAGGAAAAATTCTGTAGAACATAATATCAGACAAATACAACATCAAAAACTCTTTCGAACTGAAAAATCAACTGCAAAGTATAAAGTTATATGAAAAAGATATTTTAATACCCCTGGACGTAGTTTCCGTCTTCACTAATATACCAATTAACACTGCTATAAATAATATAATGAAAAAATGGGACCAAATAAAAACAAACACCACGATTCCACGTTCCAAATTTCTGGACATTTTAAAATTTTGTTTGTATGACAACAACTATTTTATGTACAAAGACATAATTTATAATCAAATCTTCGGTATGCCGATGGGTAACCCTCTCTCTCCAACAATCACAGACATTGTGCTAGATAGCTTACTGGACGTAGCAATAGCTGAACTTAAAAACAAAAATATTCACATAAAATACATAGCAAAATATGTTGATGATTTTTTAGCTATCATAAAAATAGACGACAAGGATGACATTTTAAAAACATTTAATGGATATCATCCAAAATTAAAATTCACTATCGAAGTGGAAAGAAATAAAGAAATTGCATATCTCGATACTAAATTATACAGGAATTCAGAGAAAATAACGTTTGATTGGTATGCAAAGGATATATCATCGGGCAGAATAATAAATTTCAACGCAACACAGCCAAAAACGCAGATGATTAACACCGCCAAAAATTTTTTTCGTAGAGTACTAGACATCAGTGCCAGTCAATTTCACACGCACAACATATAAAAAATTTTTAACATTTTAAAAAACAACAGTTTTCCCACGAAATTAATGCAATCGTTTATTTCATCCTACACGCCTACACAAAACCGCGAACCTAGCAACCCTAGCACAGAACACCAAAGGTATTGCAGTATAAAATATATACCCGGCCTTACCGACAATAAAAACATAAAAACAACAATAGATAACAATAACATATGTTTGGCATATAAACCAAATAAAACATTAAATACAATTTTTACAAAAACACCTGTAGAAAAATTGCAACAAAACAACGTTGTATATGAAATTCCTTGTAAAGGTAACGATAACGTCAGCTGTGATCTTGTGTATATAGGAACTACAAAGAGGAGCTTAGAAACAAGAGTGAACGAACATAAAGCAGACATCAGTAAAAAAAAAAAGAGAGTACTGAACTGTCACAACATATAACAAATACTAAACACAAACCAGATTTTGACGGTATAAAAATACTAGACAAAGTAAACAACGACAGAAGGAGATACATAACAGAAAGTTTAAGAATTCAACAGAAAATAAACAAAACGATGAATATCAAAGAAGACACGGACAATTTGAGCGCAAAATACAAATTAGCAATTGTCAAAAACACAAAAAGTTGAAAAACATTTTATAATTTTTATTTTTCATAATACACTTGTTTCAACAAAGTTATTGCAAATATATTTATATATCAAATAGTATTCATGTAATTTTAAAAAATACAGTAAGTTTTATATAAAAAAATATTTTTATATATGTAAATGTCCACAATATTGTTGTTGTTTTCTTATTTTTATTAAATAAAAAAAAGTGAACAAAAAATTCACAAATCGTCGCGACAATATGTAATAAATTGCATTTTTATTGACATTGAATACGGTAGGCCTGATAGCTTAAAGGAAGTATATAACTAACGAAAGATTTTAATGGGCCAAATATATCAACAAAAAAAATTATTTTTGTTTTGATTTCTCTGTACTTAAAAGCAGAGTACGAAAATAAACGAAACATATTGTTTGATTGTGTTTTATTTCGTTGTTTGAAGTGAGTGAAACAAAAACAAAACAAAAACAATGAGAACGATTGCTCAATTTGTTTTTCTTTTGTTTTTGCACATAGGCACAAATCTAAGAAAATAGCGGATCAGCTGTAAGGAAACGTTTTGAAATATTTGCAGAGAATTTGACATCATCATTTATATAACTAAGCAGCAAAGCTATAACCGGGTGTCCTAAGACACCTCTTTTCTTTTTTATTACTTTAAGAGTGGAATTTCCGGGACGGGAAATCCCGGGAAGAAGCCTATCTGTCGGTTTTATACTGTATAGTTTAACATTGCCATATTGCGATATTGAAAATGACAAGCTTTTCATGTGTTTAAATTTGCTACCTGGTAATTAATTTGATTTACACACAAACAAAATCATCATACTTCCCAACCCATATTAAAGTATTAAAATTGAAACGTTGTAATATTAAGACACATTTTAAAACGCTTTTGTGAACTCCTTAATTTTGACCAAATGAATATACCATTCGCTACATTTATGGTGCTCTCGAGCGTCATGCACAGCTACAACCAAAGGATCATTTATTGTAAAGGAAATTCGTAATTATTTTAGTAAAATCCATTTACGTAATATTAAAATAAACGTGCATGGTTAAAACTTAACCCTTTCCCTGTCCCGTGCATCACAATGATGCACAGCGTGTCTTTCTCACACGTCCGTGCATCATATGTGATGCACAAATGGTATATTTTTATAAGTAAAGTATTTTTTTTGGACTTGTGAGAAAGAATGAATTTATTTCAAAAACGTGTGAAGATGGTATTATTTTATCTTGTGTCAAACTCCCGCTTACCTAGCTCTTCTACTTTAGATGGTATATGGAAATAAATCGAACGAGTTTTCAGTAACAAAAAATAATAACAAATTCACTTTTATTTACTAAAAACTATAAAAAAATTAATAGAAATTCATTGTATTAACTGTAAAATTTATATATAAAAAGTGTTATCACTAAAAATGTTATTTCAGTCTTTATGGGAATCATTGAAACAGGTTAGACATAATGCCTTTCCACATTCGCAGCACTCAGTTGAAACTTGTTTAGTTTTTTTAATGGCAGTTTTTCTATCTGCTGTCTCTGATATTTTCCGATAACAATCGGAACATCTTTTTCGAAGGATTTTGCCATCAGCCTTCCGAGGAATAGTTGTTAGAACGTGTACTACCTTTCCAGTTCCTCCAGTTTTTTCAGGGGGCTTTGTGAGGTCAAGTAATGCCATTGCAATGGACTTTGAGACATCTTGTATATTTAATTTCTTGGCTGCATAAAAGTTATTATATAACACCCAGGTGTTTAAAATCGACATGCTTATGCTTTCGAAAAACACCTTGCGATACCACTTAACACTTTTTCTAGCAGGACTGTAGTACGGGATCATCTGATCCGAAAGATCCACACCACCTTTTACACGATTGTAATCCAATATGACGGCAGGCTTTACCAACTTGTCCCCTTGTGGATTTTTTTTTCCTGTTTCTTTTAAATCAGCACCATGGAAAGTTGATAGCATGAGTATTTCTCTTTTATCTTGATATTTGATTACACGGATATCGCAAAGATTTTTTCTTCCAACGACTTCTCCTTTCTTCAGTTTAAGAGATTTAAAGTTTGGCAGTCCGAATCTATTCGACCGCAATGTTCCACAGTAATCCGTTTTGTTTTCCTTTAAAAACATTGCCAGACGAACGCTGCTGTACCAGTTGTCTGCAACTAAAAGCCTTCCCTCATTCAACAAAGCATCGGATAAAGTAGCAACAATGGTTCCAGAATGGTCTAGTCGAAACCAACATGTTCGTGAAGTTAGAAATCTTAAATAATCGGTCTCCAGGCGGAGCAATACTATTGTCACTTACATGCCAGTTTCGTAAAATCAAGGCAAAACGATTATAGCTCATATTAATTTTATTGAACAATGGATGATAATAAATTTCATCTTTCTTCCAATAGTCTTCCATGTTGGGATATTTTACGAGACCTGAAATAATTATAATGCCCAAAAAAGCCTTCATTTCGGTCGTTGTTACATCTGACCATCTGCTCATACGAGAATTACGACGCATCTGATTATTTTTATTTATTTTTTTTTGTATGGGGACAGGGAAAGGGTTAAGTAACATTTTTCAATAATTTCTACATTTGAAAGTTTGTTCTTAATATTCATAAGCCCTATTCTAAATACTAGCTGAGCCCGGCAAACATTGTCTTTCCTCAATTATTATTTTTAACTAAAAATTACTCCACACAGATATCACTTGTTGGGTCAAGAACCCTCCCGGGTGTTGAATCAAAAATTTTCTTATACATAGTTCTAGGGATCATGCGTTACGAAATTTTGGAAATTGTTTGGGAATAGTTACAAAAATTACCTGGCAGTCCTGGTTTCTTTGCTCTCTACATTGCTGAGTAATTTCAGTTTAGTCTCTGGCCTTTTTTAATCCTTTGTTATTCCTACAGACCAGCTCATTTTGTTTGCTAGTGTATATATTTAGCAATTGTCCTGGGTTCTGTATCGGACAAGTGCCCTACTTGTTATAACATTATTTTGTTGTTCTTTTTTTGTAGTCTGGAGTTTTTTGCCTTGTTAAGATTGTTCGCATTGTTTCGGGCAACCATTTGTGTATACAACTAAATTTTAGACAGAATCCAGGCAGTCTGTTGCAGGGATGACAAAGTTGGTACAATTGTCCCTTTTAAGGGTTTCGTACACCAAAGGTGAAAAGAAACCCTATTGTTTTCACTACGCTGTCCGCCTTTCCGCCTGTCCGTCCGTCTGTCACAGGGTATTTTCTCGAGAACGGTAAGAGCTACGGGCCTGAAATTCTGACACAGTGTGTAGACCTTTCGCCGCTACAACAAATACATGAAAGCTGGAAATTAAACGGTGTTCCAAAACGAGCAACGAAAAATATTAAAATCCCATGTAATACATATACAATTGTATCTATGTATATACATATATAATTTTAACAACTTGTATCTTGGAAACCGTAAGAGAAAACTTCTTGAAATTTTCAAGAACGGTAAAACAAAAAATCCCAAAAAAAATCGCCAAAACAAAAAAATATCGCCAAAACGAAAAAAGCACCACATAAAAAAAAATTCAAATCTAAGATAAATCGGAAAAAAATGGAAAAATCGCCAAAATTAAAACATCGCCAAAATTAAAAAATTGCCAAAATGAAAAAAATCGCCAAAATGAAAAAAATCGCCAAAATGAAAAAATCGTCAAAATAAAAAAAAATCGCCAAAATGAAAAAAATCGCTAAAATTAAAAAAATCGCCAGAATGAGAAAAAAGCGAAAAATAAACAAAAGAAAAATTATATCAGCTGAAAAAACGTCAAAACCTTAAAAAAACGCTGTATTAAAAATGCTCAAAGGCCAACGTACGGAACCCTTCGTGCGCGAGTCAAAGTCGCACTTTTCTGAGATTTTTAGTACTATTCACACTCGAAAATTACAGTGGTACACCAATAACTAATTTGGTACATTTCTTTTCAAATGATTGCATATGTCAATTTTTACATTTGAACCATGAAACTCATATTCTTCTCACTTGAAAACAGTCTAGTGAAAGTAAAACGCAGCGAGAAAATAAAAAAATGTGAACTCGTCCTTTTCCGAATAATTTTCCTTATAAATTCGGATGCTAGAATAGATGCTATTAACTTGTATATTTTAAATTTCAACTTAAACAGGTGTAACCATATGCTTTAATAACCCAACTTACAAGCAAAATTGTGCAATCGATTCGGTAGCCAGAACGAAGTCGATTATTTTAATACAAACAAATAAAAATATGTAATTTCAACTAAAAAAATTTTTTTAGTACAATTCAGGTCAAAAGAATTAAATTTTTGAAAGTTGTTGGTACAATAGTAAAATTCTCAATGCCATCCCTGGTCTGTTTTCTGGCCCGTTTTATGTCATGTATTTTAGTACCTTTTAACCAGTGATGCCATTAGGCATTTTCTGGCTAATTTTAGCCATTTTTGATCCAATTTAAATAGAAGAAAAATCTATTTAGCTATTAGCCATTTTTTTATCCACACATGAATGAAATATGTTATTGCTTTCATATTATTATCAATGGGTAAAGTAAATAAAAAAAAAGCATATGATTTTTACTTGAAAATTTGTTTAAAAAAAACAATTACATATTTTAGGTTTTAGAACAAATTTTTAAGTAAAAAGCAAATGCTTTTTTATTCACTTTACCCAATAAGAGAATACGCAAAAATGTCTTTTAAAAAATTGTGTAATCATTTGTTGTGCATTTTTAAATAAAAAAAAATTTTCAATTAACACCATAATATAAAAGAGATAGTTAAATTAGTAACAATAAGATTGTTGTTGTCGTGTATAGTTCGTGGCTTATGATATCAGTAAAAAAGTGTCGTATTTGTTCTATCCATATGAAAATAAAATAGAAATTAAAGTTAAAATTAAAGCTAAAAAAATAGAAATAGGACTTGGTTTGGTAAAAGGTTTGAATTGAAAATATCAGGCAGTTGCTGCTACGACCATAAAATTTTTCATAGTTGCTTAAAATTTGTGGACAAAAACAACAATGATGTTTTTAATGATGATCTAATTTTTTAATTAAAAAAATTTTGCTTCTTGAGTATGTGACGAAAGTTTTTTGATTTCTTTATTTTATTCTTTTTACTTTTATTTACTTAATATTTTTCCCTGATTTACTACAAGAAATATAATATGAATTACTTTCTTATTTTTGTTTAATGCTCATGAATTTTGCATACTACAGTAAATCTCGGTTAAAAACCTCATCAAAAATGTCATAACTTTTTGGGGTAATTATCCGAGAAAGGTACTAAAGCGAAATCGTTTAATTACCTTATGAATGTAATTATGAGAATACGCTTAAATAGCTTTAGAAATGCAATTATCCGAACTCACTGTGGTAGTAGTAGGGTAGGAAAACTATCGATGGCACTATCGATACCATCTATAGTTAATTTTTTGTGTGACTATCGATGTTTTAATTCTGCCATCGATTAATACTTAAAAACAATCGATAAATGATACACCACAAAAAATTTAAATATGTTGCTTTTCATACACAAAAATAACTGAATGGCGGGAAAATTTCTTCCGTCGATCTCACTTCTGTCAGCCATACACTACATACAGCGATGCCAACTTAGCTATTTTGGAGCTAGATTTAGCTCTTTTTAATTGCTTCTAACTCGAAATTTTTCTCTTTAGCTCTTTTTTTAAAAAAAGAGCTAACACAGCTCTTTTCAATTGTGGAAACGGCACCTTTAGCACTTTTCGCATTTTATAGTAAGTTTTCCCGTTTTTAGGCTATTGTTTCGTCTTTGAGGCATTTACGTTTTTGTAACTATGTAAGATGTATTTATGTATGTACTGTGTGTTTCTGAATAATTAGAAAATGGTTGAAAAATTATTGAAATGGATTATTACTGCCAAAAATATATAAATCTTGGAAATCAAATCCCGCGTTTAAAAATGGATTAAAACAACAAAAGGTCCATCTAAAGGTTTGTGCAAATATTGCAATTCAATTATAAAAGCGAAATTTTGATTTAGTACGCCATTAGGAGACTCAAAAGCATAAAACATGTATGGCTCAATTTAACGATTTTGTGCTATCCTAACCAGACATATCATTCTCACCAGACGTTCCAACACAAACGAGAATTGCGCACGCAAATCTTGCATTATATGCTGCAGTACATACACCGTTTTTAGCAACGGATCTTTCTATTTTTATTAATGTTAAAAAATCTTGAAGTACAAATTGAATAATAAATAATTCATAGATTTTTATACGCAAAAATCTAAAATTTTTAAATTTAGCTCTTTTTAGCTCTTTTTGACTACTCGGTTGGCTCGTTTTGCCTCTAAATTGTTGGCATCACTGACTACATATGGGGGTAGTTGTGTTATTTACGCAGTGAACTGAGTAAATCAAAACGATTTTGTTATTTGCTCAAGTTTGTAAAACTGGACATTGAACTTGTGTAGTGTATGTTGCAAACGCTCAGTTGTGTCGTGATTTTTAAAGAGTTCAAAACAAGAAATGAGCGCAGAAAAAATATTCTCTACAGAGATCCTAAAATTATACAAAGAATCACATGTATTATGGCGCATTGAAAAAAAAACTGCACAGTTTACTTCTATAGTGTGTGTAACAGCTTAGTTTACGTAGTGCCAGACTTGAGAACTGAACTTTTGTAGTGTATGGCATTATTTTTCATACAATTATATTATTTTTGTTATTTATTGAACTAACAAATAAAATTCTATTTAATCTAGTTTTTCTTGTGTAAATATATTTTGTTTAAAATTTTTAGTGTAAATAAATATGTACATTATGCAAAAACCATACAACTTCGATACTATCACGATAGCATCGTCGATATATCGATAGTTTTTCTTACTTTCGATAGTCTTGAATCGATGTATCGATAAAATTGTTTAAACTATCGAAAACTTTCGGTAGTGACACTATCGATAGTTTTCCACCTCTAGTATGTAGTAGGGTATTCAATTAATTGGGGTTTTGCTTTAATCGGTTAATCGCTCGATTAATTAACCGAGGTTTGGGCTTCACCGGTTAATAATCGGTTAATCTCGGCATTAAGTATGCTATTTACGTGATTTTCGTAACAAAAATAATCGGCACTATTGCAGTTATAAATATATTTTTGTTTTGATTTCTTTGTACTTAAAACCAAAGTATGAAAAAAAAATTGTTTGATATTGTGTGGTTTTGTTCTTTGAAGTGAGTGAAAGAAAAACAAAACAAAAACAGTGAAAAGGATTGCTCAATTTGTTTTTGTATTGTTTTTGCACATGAGCACAAACTAGAGATCGGGTGTACCGCCGGCCACAAACAATACATTTTAATCGTACGCCGCTAGAAAATAAAATAATGGGAAATAAATGGAAACGTTTTGAAATGTTTGCGACGAATTTGACAACATCATATAATACTCGTATAATTTTATTGCATTGTTATTTAACACATTACGTTTGTTTTATTCTCCTTGAGAAAGACGGGTGTTCCTCACGCAAAGTTTACTTTGCAAAATCTTGAGTTTGTAGGAAAGAAGGGAAAAGAGATCTCATTCTATATTATTTTCTCTTCAAGGCTTTGCAAAGCAAACTTTGAGTGTGCAAAAGCCGCCAAACTTATCAGTAAGCTTCAACCAATGCGGCAGCTTGAAAGATATTTTAATAAAATTTTTTCTAAATTTTATTTTTAAACTGAGTTTAAATTTTATGAATATGGGTTAATGAAAAAATATATATGTTACACATGTACATCCATATTTATGTAAATTTTTTGAATAAAATATAAAAAAAATTGCTTTGAAGATTTTTTGAAGATTTTAAAAATAAAATGCAGATTTTGAAAATTTTAATGTAAAAACTTGTTGAATTTTGCAAATTTTATTATTAGAAGTTCTGGCAACACTGATGAAAATATGTCGAATAATGAATTTCTTAAATAAGTTTTACAGCCTGTTTTTCGAAAACATAAGGCCTTTCGTTTATATGTTTCACTTATAAGCTATAACGGTTAAAATTTGATTTTTATAAAACATTTCCAAAGCTTTTGCTTTGACACAAAAAGAGCTTTTTAGTTATAACCAAAAATACAAACTCAAAAAATTATTACAGTGATGGAATAAAAAAATAAAATCTATATATATAAAAATCAATTGCTTTTCGTTAGTCTGGCTAAAACTAGAGAACGGCTGAACGGATTTATCTAATCTTGGTCTTGAAATGTTCGTGGGGGTCCAGAAAGGTTTAAAAGGTGAGAAAAATTCGAATAATTGCCGGGAAAACCCTAAAAACAGCCCTTTTCTTTTTCCCATATAAAAGTTTTCTAAATAAAATGTAGAGTCAATTTGAACTTTATTGCTATTGAATAAAGTTCATATTAAATTATAGTCACTCACTGTTGTGTAAGAAATGTAGGTGTGTTCCTAACTTCAAAGAGTCAATTTGAAGTTTATTACTGCTGTATAAAGTTCAAATTCAATCAGATCTATCAAAATAGTCTTCGCGTGCGCGTTGAAGGATTAAATGTCGCGTTCCGAAACTCAACAAAAGTGCTAATATTGCAAATGCGACCAAATTGTATAGTCACAAAATGTAATAGATCTGATTTTTAATTTGGTCGGCTTAGCGAAACTTAATTTTAGCTATGTTGCTAAGCGCATAACTTGAAAATGGCTTGACCTATTTCCCAATTTTGTTTGGAAATATGTGTAATAGTCTGAAAAAGGTTTTTATGGAAAGAAACATTAGAAAATTTGTTTGGAATTTGTTTTTCTATGGGATTTAAATTTTTTTTACAGATTCCCTATAAGCTTCGTACGAACGATTGCAATGAAATTTTGAGCACTTAGTCTGTGCAACTCCGGGAGTGTTTAAGGATATTACCTTTTTTTGAAACTAGGACCAGAAAAGCGATAGTGGGAAATTTCTGCCCCTCCGAAACGTTCACACAGATAGATCTGCTTCTAAAAAGTCACATAGGCTATGTACATTTTTAAAACGTTCAAACAGATTTTAAATAAATTTAGAACATCTAAAAAGTCACATAGGCGCTGTACATTTTCTGAACTAGATTCAGGAGGGCGATAGGGAGAAATTTCCGCCCCTTCAAAACCTTCCAACCGATTTTAATGACCAGGAGGGCGATAGGGGAAGATTTCTGCCCTCCGAAACGTTCAAACTGATTTTAATAAAATTTAGAACATAGAGAGATCTGCATCTAAAAACTTACATAGGCTTTGTACATTTTAAAAACTAGAACCAGGAGAGTAAAAGAGGGAAATTTGTGCCTCCGAAACAATTGAACCGATTTTACTGAAATTCAGAACATAGATCTGCATCAAGAAAGTCACAAAATGACCATAGACATTTTCTAAAGTGGGACCACAAGAAAGTAGGGGGATAATTTCTGAGTCTCAACTCGATATTAGTGAAATTTAAAATATAGATCAAATATGGGCGTTTCTTGGCACAATTGTGCTGAGCGCATCCACACGTCTTCTTACGCTCTTTAATTTAGTCGTCGATGAGACAGCGACGAATGCACAGCAAGCAAACGCCTACATATTTTTTTTTATATTTTTTTCAAGAATATTTGTCCACCAAACATACGTGTTTCATTTCAAATTGATGATGATATGCGAAAAATATTTTGTTATAAATAATGCATTTGGTAACATACAATGCCTTTTATGTTATCAAAGCTTTTAGGAAAAAAAGGAATATGTCATTAAACGACATTATAATGCTTTTCATAATGGTAAGGAAAGGGAAAATCCTTTTAAATAAAAATAAAAACAATATTTGTAATATGTTTCCCATCTGAAAATGATCTTCCATGCCGACAAATATCAAAGCTTATTAAGTTTGATACATCCAACCCAAATTTTTATTTGGTGAATTTTCACCGTTGTGCTAAACCAAGCAACCATTCTTGTGTTTATTTATTTTTTTTGTTGAATGGAAAACATGATAAATTATTGTCCTTTCTTTTTTAATTTTTTTCATTTTACTGTTTACTTAGAAAAAGTTTTATTTTCAATTAATAATTTTACTTAATCAACATTTTTTTTTTCAAGATATAAAATATCTCTACTCATGTATAAATATATAATGCACCATTATCTTTCAAACGCTTGGCTTTGTGTTTGGTGGGTAGCTCGCAACCTCAACACATACACAATTTACCAATACATTGAGAGTGCCCACCACTGATAGATACCCATTCGTTTAGAAGGAGACATACTCTATGTACCTTCTCGATAGTAAGACGAGCAAGAGGCCAGGGGATGACTCCTGCTTCTCCGAAACGTTGAAAATGATTTTAATGAAATTTAAAGCATAGAAGAACACATATGGCTAATAAATCAGTGAATAATTAAATATTGTTTAAGTTAATTTTCATAAAAAATTAATATGTATTTAAATACACTTTCATTTTTTCAGTGGCTAATGAAAGTTATTATCAAATTACGTTGAAAGTACGGCAGCACTACAATAATTCCAAGTAATATGGAAAGCTTTCCAAAGAACAGCTGTTCAATATAAATAAGAAAGTTGATTTATCAATTTGCAGAAAAGTGAAATAGTAAAAAAACATATTTTATGACACAAAAAGAGCATCAGAATGCATTTTTCTATTATATATTTCATGATATGAAAATATGTGTTACATTTGTTGTACATTTGCGAAAATTAAACGAAATTCATTTTAATACGACCACATGATGTTCATGTACGTGCCTTCAAAAAACAAACACATGCACAAAACATATGGTGTGTTTGTAAAACTTAAACAACACTTAAATGCACAGTGTTGGCTGTTTAAGTTTGATTTAATTTTGCAGGGAGAAACAAATTTTTTTTGTTTAAATAAGATTTAAAAATAAAATACATATGTATAATCATTGACTGATTTATTAGCCCATAGTCTATGTATTTAATTTCTGCTCCTCCGACACATTCAAATCGATGTAAATGAAATTTAAAGTCGATCGGGGTAGCGAAGCACACCGGGTGTAGCTAGTCTATTAATAAAATTCGATGAAAAATTTTAAATAAAATTGATTTCAAATTCATTCTAAATTTTATGAACAAGGGCGTATGCATTTTTTTTTAATTGATTTTAGCATTCAATTGGAAAACCATTTACACATTTATACAGATTTTCATTGTATTTCGTATTTTCCGTTCTTTAATAGAACTATGTTTTTTTCCTATAACTTATATTATTTTGACTCAATAATAATTTTTTTTTGTGATTTGTTCGACAGTTAAATTATGGAAAACAAGCACAAATTATTTGTCTATACTGAATTTGGTGTTGATTTTAGCCAGAAAAATTATAGAAAAAAAAAATATATATATATATCAATTTTTTTTTGGGTGAGGAGAGGGGTAGCGAAGCACACCAGGTTACGCTAGTAGTAAATAAATAAATAATATTGTTTTCTGTAGAAATTGCTAAAAACCGTAAATGATTTCGGTTTAAAATTTACTTAAACCAACTGGTTTCAGGTTTAAAACATCGAAAGCAAAACTGTTTGAATTTGTATGCTTTAAACATAGAAACTCGAAAGCTTTTTCTCTGCATTACATAAAAATAACTACAGTTCTGTTGAGTTTTTTCATCCATATTTAATATGTACTGCTGCCTTTTTGAAAGTGCCAGCTACAATATCTGAATCCAATAAAATTTGGATAAGACTTGGAACAATTGAGTTGTACAAACTAACATTCATATCTTGCCTACCTCTAGTGCTAGTTCATTTATCTATGTTAAACTATATATCTGATCATTAGATTTTTCATAACTCAAGCAGTAGTAGTGAAATGCCGGTCCTGGCGCCGATTAAAATTGTGAAATTTGGGTAATTAAAATTTGAAATTTGAGAATTTCAGTGTAAAATTTTAAAATTTGGGTAATTAAAATTTTAAAATTTTAAAATTCTTGGAAATTTGTGAAATTTGATACCCTACGAGGGTGGATCAATAAGTCCGTCCAACTTTTTGTTTACATAAGGAATTTTTTGTTTACATAAGGGGTTTTGTTTGTTTAATACATACGAGGGTGGCTCAATAAGTCCGGGTTTTTATGACCGTGGGAATTTATATGTATGTTTGGATTAAGGGGTTTCATAAGATTAAGATTTCATAAGTATATATGCCGACGGGAAAATCATGAAATGGTTTTTCTTAATACCAACGGGAAAATCATGCAATGATTTTTCCTAATACTAATGGGTGTGAAATAGTGAAAATTTATTTTTCTTAGTGCCTACGGCAATATATGAATATTTTTCCTAATGCCTACGGCAATATATGAATATTTTTCCTAATGCCTACGGTAATATATGAATATTTTTCCTAATGCCTACGGCAATACATGATTATTATTTTTTTCAAATGCCGACGGCAAAACATGATTGGTATTTTTTTCTAATACCAAAGGGAAAATTGCCAGCGTTGCCAGACTGTAAAAATTTCTTATCGTAATAATATATCAGTAATATCAGAGAAAATATTTATTTATGTGTTCACATGTATGTGAACACCCCTAATACTTGTGTGTGGGGGGTCCAGCTTGATAGTCGGTGGTAATTTAATATTTTGTGTATTTGTTTAAGAAATATGTATGTATGTATGTATATGTATGTATGTATGTATGTGTATGTATGTATGTGTATGTATGTATGTATGTATGTATGTGTGTATGTATGAATGTGTGATCGTGGGTACTTGTGCGTGGAATATTTTGTAGAATACATATATATTTTGCAACGCAATCATTTTCTTTGTCTACGATTATTTTAAAGCAGCAAACTAAGTACACTCAGCAGCAGAGAAACAAAAACCAAGCATTTGCAAGTAAGCAAAAAAGTTAACTTCTCCTCCTCCCCACTTCCTTCTCATTCCTTTATGTAGTTTGTATTTGAAATAAGAAAACACTTGTAGATTATTTTATTTTTTATACATTTATTGTTTAAAATTTTTTTTTAAAATTTTATAATGATACATACATTCATATTTTAAAAAGTGAAAAAGTTTAATTAAAGCAAGACATTTCTTTTGTTAGTAAAATAGCATTTTTTAGTGCGCAAGCACCAAATTTATGATAATTACAATAAAAATATTCTGGATACTTGATTTCCATTTGTTTAAAGTTGGTGCAGCCTTTATCCTCAACGTTAAAAATTTTTCGGCATAAAATTTTTTCCATCCATCGTCTTTTTTCTTCACCTTTTACATAAATTTTAGAACATCTTGCGTTGGCTTTTAAAAAATTGCAAACGCTTTGAAATGAAACTGATCCAGCAGTCCAGCTTAGGTGATGATAGTTTTTTGTTAGCCACTTTGCTTCTCTTTGCTTTTCTATTGATAAGCATTTGATATCAAATGGGGGTTTTATAATGAAATTGTTATATTCGTAATTGTTGAAAACAATTGCTACTTCTTTTGCGATGAAATCATTTGAATTACTTTTGAAACCTTGTACGTCTATGAAAATTATGTTGTTTTCCATATTAGACAATTTATAAGACTTTTCGAACTTGTCCTTTGATGGGTACATATTCTATTATACGATCGTGAATAAGAATACAGTAAGCTGATGTTTTTGCTCCAATATTAGTTGCTGTTTCAAATTCTATTTTTATATCAATCGGTCCATTATTGAGTGATTCATTCTGATGACTGACATCTACTACAATAATAGGAGCTTTTGTCTTAAACTCTGGTGCAGTTAGAAGCGGTTGAGATTCTTTCATATAGTAGCTTTGTTGGAATCTTAGATACATATCAAATAGAATTGCATATCGTTCATTTTTGAACTTTATGTTAAGGTCATCATATGGATATGAGACTGAATTTAAATGTACTTTTAAATTAGTCAAATCACAATGAACAAACTTATTTTCTTGTTGAAAAGCAATCGATACAAAACGAGGGCGTTCTCTATTTGCAGCTAGTTTAACATTCCAAATATGGCTAGTTCCTATGTTTAATTGTGGATTGACATGACAATCCCAACTACGAAATGCCATAGGTATAGAAGCAGCATTGTTAATAATTTTAATCATATTCAATTTGCTAAAGTCGGATAATTGTACATGTGGGATTCTCCATGAGATTAGTGAAATTGTAAGTTTAGCTTTTTTAGTAGAAACACTCGAGCGTACAAGATCTTCGTCGTTCTTATTGCGCAAGAGTATCAATTCATGTTTTCCATTTAGTATAACTTTGTTGTAGTCTTCAGCGAATCCTAGGAGCATTTTTAGAGGTACATAGAAATTGAAAAATCCATTTACAAGGGTGACATCGTCAATTTTGTTCCATCCAGCATTTTGCATCACGTTGCTTTCTGTTGGTGACATAGAAACCAAATTTTTTATGGTGCTTGTGGCTCCTAAATATCTTGTATGATCAATTTCAATTCCATTGAGCTCATAGCGAATTTCATCAAATAGATATGCCACAAAGTTGTTTTTTAATATAAAGTTGTCCGATGATGAAGAAGATTTAGAGTTATTATCATCAGCAACAAAACCTTCTACATAAATGTAGCTTTCACTGGGTAGCACGTACAAATCTTGATTTTGTATTGAAATTCTAATTTCATCATTATTGTTGTAAGATTGTAAGTATGGTACATATGTATGATAGTCCTTTTTGATTATATTCTCATCAGACAAGGGCTTATCTAAGACATCTATTATTGAACTCATTTTGTCTTCAATTTAAAATTCAAGGACTTTAGAAAATTTTTATTTGATGTTGTTAATGCTTTCTGTTGTACTGATCGCTTTAATGTTGATGTTGTTCTTGTTGCTATATTTTTTAAGGTATTTGTGTTGTATATTAGCATTATTTAGTTGGCCTTAAATGTATTCGTATTGTAATTTCCTCTCCTCGGAAATTAATTAAATCACCGTGTTGATCAACTACGCACAGCGCTAGTGAACTTATCTCTCTGGTGTTCACAGGTAAATAGATAAGATTTCTTGGAACCTCATCTATTTTATAGCCTGGAGGCACATTAATCGGAAATTCATGAAGTGTATGCGATTTGGAGCTATTCATATATGTGTTAATAGCGATACTACTTTCAACTCGCAAGAGATTTACTTTAAAAATATTAACTGGAAGATCTGAATAATAATATTGGTTTGGTGTTAGGATTTTGCTATTGAATCCTAAAAGTTTTCCAATTGTATTGTCTTTATTAAAATATACAGTATCCTTGGAACTATTAACTTTAACTTGCATTGTATTGTTATTAGCTTCAATAAAAATCTTATTTGCTGGACAGAGTAGTTTGTATTGCTCTTCTATAAAATCAACTATATCATTTAGTTCGTAAGATCCAATTGGTATTTCTATTGTATGTTCCCCTATATGAAACATATTGTTGTAGGTGTCTACATTTGGAATACTGTTGTATGAATGAAAATCAGTTAGAGCACACTCATATGCATCATGTAATTCAATAGGAGGAAAGTAACTAGCAGATAATTCTGATGAGTTAGAGCTCAGAGTAAGTGTTATTGACATTATAACAGACTGATTACAATTAAATAAAGTTTAGTAGACAGTATGGTTTATAAGCATAATTTACATATTTATTTCATTTTCTTATTTTAAAATTAACATTTGTTTCTTAATATTAATGCTATTATTGTTTTGCTATGATGTTGTTGTTGATTTAGTTTTTCTTTCATCTATAATATTTCATCTTTACTTATCCAAGAATTATGTTGATTAGAAAATCCCAGCCATTTAACATATACCTCCTTCCCTTTAATTTTAAGCACCTTTTCAACTAGATATGTATTTGGAAATCTGGGTTTTGAAAGTTCGTCAGTATAGAATCCACCTTTAATAGTATTACCAAGATAGTCTTCTAATATGTATGTTGCAGGATTTGTATTTTGAACTCTTGTAATTGTAAAAATTTCTGTAGTCCAATTTGGAGTATAACCTTTTTCAAATGTATGCTTATATTTGCTTATGCGTACATGATCTCCTACATTAAATTTTGACATTTTATACATTTTCATATGACTGTATACTGTATTTAGCAGCTTTTCCTCATTTGTTGAGTTGACTTTAATTGGAGGCATTTTAATGGTACGATGAATTTTTCTATTGTAGGTATTAAGTAAATCTTTGTATATATCAATCCACTTATAAGAACCATTATAGCTAAATTCTTTCCACATCATTCCTTTCAATGTTCTATTAAATCGTTCTACTATTGATGCTTTCATAATGCTATATGTTGAGTAGTGATTAATGTTGTATTTATGCATTAATTTTTCAAAGTGTTTGTTGAAAAATTCTTTACCATCATCTGTTTGTATGTTTTTTGGTATTCGCCCCAATTCAAAAATATTTTCCATTGCGTTAGTTGTTTCAAGTGCAGTTTTTGTTTTTAGTGGTACTGCCCATGCAAATTTTGAGAATGTGTCAATTACAGTCAGCAAAAGTCGATAATTTCTATTTTCTTTTGAATAGTTCCCCATTTCAACTAAATCAGCTTGCCAAAGGTCATCTATTCCTTTCATTATAACTCTGCGACGCACAAAATGTATTCTCTGTCGACTCTTCGCTCGGAAGCTATTAAAAAATCTAAAGGGGTCAAAAAGTCTGTAATTAAAAAGTTGTCCATTAATGATTACAAAAGTTGCTTATTTGAATCCAAAATTATCTCGGATGAAATGTTTTTGTTTAGATCTAAAACACATCAACTATATACCCAAAAACTACATAAAATAGCACTTAGCTTTTCTGATGATAAGAGAAATATAATGAAAGATAAAATTAAAACGCGTGCTTGGGGACATTACATAGACCGAAACAATGAAACAATGGATGTAGAATAGAATGCTTCCTACTAAATTGCATGTAAGATGACAAAGACATATTAATTTTGTACTAATTGTATTTATTTGTTAATGTATTTTTTTAATTATTTACTTATTTGCTTATTATTTAATTTATTTATTTATTATTTCTTTAATTATTTATTAATTTATTTATTATTTACTTATTTGTTTATTAATTAATTTATGTATTTAGTATTTATTTATTTGTTTATTAATTTATTTCTTTATTTATTTATTAATTTATTTATTGTTTATGTATTTGTTTATGAATTTATATATTACTTTTAGTATTTTATTCACACAAAAGCATGTAAAAATTGAATGGCTTAAAACTTTTATCTTTTTACCTACACCTAAATTATTTGTAAATTAAAATCAAATATTCGATTAATGATCTTTTTTCTTTTTATATCTATATATTTTTATTTATACATAGAGTTAAATTTGTATTAGTACTAAGATTTTTAAGAAAAATGTTAAATAAAATATTGAAAAAATATTAAAATATGTAAATGGTTTTTTATTTCAGCTTAAATTTACTAAATATAAATTGTAACTACAAATGTCTACATTTTTATATTTTGTTTCTCTATTGGCTTTACTTCGCTAGATCAAAAAAAAAAAATTTTTTTTTTTTTTCATATCACTTAAACATACACAGTCTTGTTATCTTTGAGAGGTCCTACACAAGAGGAATTGAATTTCACAATATTATAAAATTCTATTAAATTTCATTAGATATTTTCTTGTCAACACCAACTTTTTTAAAATTTTCTCATCCATGTTTAATAAATAAAAGGTATCAGCTATTAGATCAGCTTATCAGGAGCTGGTCTGGTTTTTAGATTAGCTTATCAGGACCTGGTCTGGTTTTCAGATCAGCTTATCAGGACCTGGTCTGGTGTTCAGATCAGGTTTTCAGGACCTGGTCTGGTTTTCAGATCAGCTTATCAGGACCTGATCTGGTTTGGAGATCAGCTTTTCAGGACCTGGTCTGGTTTTCAGATCAGCTTTTCAGGACCTGGTCTGGTTTTCAGATCAGCTTATCAGGACCTGATCTGGTTTTGAGATCAGCTTTTCAGGACCTGGTCTGGTTTTCAGATCAGCTTTTCAGGACCTGGTCTGGTTTTCAGATCAGCTTATCAGGACCTGGTCTGGTTTTCAGATCAGCTTGTTAGGAGCTAGTCTGGTTTTCAGATCAGGTTATCTGATTCAGATTGAGTTATCAGTTTACAAGTAGCTAGTCATTTATAACATTTATATGAATGCAGTTTCAGGTCAGATGAAATAACTAAAGTCAATCCTTTATGAGCAGTAATTTATATAGTTATTAAATAGTCAAATTGGTTTCTAAAACGAACATCATTTAATTTATCATCAAAAATCCATATTTATCCTTCCAACACTATATACAATTTTCTTGAAACTTTTCAAAATTCATATTACTCACAACATGATCCCTATAGACGAGCTTAATATTTTTCTCATCTTGCTTAAACATTATAATAACATTTACATTGTCTCTTGTTAAATGCTTACAGCCGTATTCATAAAAATTTTAAACAGCATTTTGAATGTTGTTTAAGCAAAATTCGCTAAATTTTAGCTTAAAACCGTTTTTTAATTTAAACCTTGTTTAATTCACCAAATCCTAAAAATTAACTGCACCCATACTTAAAATAATTTTGAGTTGACGTTGTAATTTTGCTTCTTTTTTTATTTGCATTTTTAACTTTGCCTATATGTATGTATGTATGTATGTATGCATGTATGTATGTATTTATGTATGAATTAGGAATTATACTAGAAGTTGGGCACAAGTAGAATGAGTCATCATTCTTCTGTCGCCCCATACAAAAATATACACGTACATATGTATGTATATTATTCTGCTTTGTACATGCAGCATCAGCAAATATCATACTTGAAATTCTTTAGGCTTCAATACGTCAAAAAAATAAATGTATAATATACTATTCTTTTAATTATGAATTTAACTTCTTCAGATAATCATATTCGACTTGATATAGATAATTTTAGTATAAATATATGTTTTTACACCTGAGATAGTAGTAGTGAACTCCCACTCCTGCGTCAATTAAAATTTTGAAATTTTAAAATTTTAATTACCCAAATTTTAAAATTCTTGGAAATTTGTGAAATTTGATACCCTACGAGGGTGGATCAATAAGTCCGTCCATTTTTTTTTTTTTTTTGTTTTTTGTTTTTGTTTACATTAACTTTTTTTTTTTGTGTTTTTTGTTTCTTTAGTACATACGAGGGTGGATTAATAAGTCCGTTTTATGTGACAATGATTTTTCGTAAGGTGGACTGTAAAAATGTGAAATTAAATATTTATGTAAATCTGACGTTTAAAACGTTGAAATAAATATTTTTGTAATGCCGACGGGAAAATCATGAAATTGATTTTTCATAATGTGGACGGTAAAAATGTTAAATAAAAAACATTTTTAATAATGACGACGGGAAAAACGTGAAAATAAAATGTTTCTAAAGCCGACGAAAAATTTGTTGATGTCTGTCTGTCTATGGGAATTCGAGTCTGTCAGGGAATTGGGGGTTTGTAATAAAATTTTAATCTACGCAGGAGTGGGAGTTCACTACTACTATCTCAGGTGTAAAAACATATATTTATACTAAAATTATCTATATCAAGTCGAATATGATTATCTGAAGAAGTTAAATTCATAATTAAAAGAATAGTATATTATACATTTATTTTTTTGACGTATTGAAGCTTAAAGAATTTCAAGTATTATATTTGCTGATGCTGCATGTACAAAGCAGAATAATATACATACATATGTACGTGTATATTTTTGTATGGGGCGACAGAAGAATGATGACTCATTCTACTTGTGCCCAACTTCTAGTATAATTCCTAATTCATACATAAATACATACATACATGCATACATACATACATACATACATATAGGCAAAGTTAAAAATGCAAATAAAAAAAGAAGCAAAATTACAACGTCAACTCAAAATTATTTTAAGTATGGGTGCAGTTAATTTTTAGGATTTGGTGAATTAAACAAGGTTTAAATTAAAAAACGGTTTTAAGCTAAAATTTAGCGAATTTTGCTTAAACAACATTCAAAATGCTGTTTAAAATTTTTATGAATACGGCTGTAAGCATTTAACAAGAGACAATGTAAATGTTATTATAATGTTTAAGCAAGATGAGAAAAATATTAAGCTCGTCTATAGGGATCATGTTGTGAGTAATATGAATTTTGAAAAGTTTCAAGAAAATTGTATATAGTGTTGGAAGGATAAATATGGATTTTTGATGATAAATTAAATGATGTTCGTTTTAGAAACCAATTTGACTATTTAATAACTATATAAATTACTGCTCATAAAGGATTGACTTTAGTTATTTCATCTGACCTGAAACTGCATTCATATAAATGTTATAAATGACTAGCTACTTGTAAACTGATAACTCAATCTGAATCAGATAACCTGATCTGAAAACCAGACTAGCTCCTAACAAGCTGATCTGAAAACCAGACCAGGTCCTGATAAGCTGATCTGAAAACCAGACCAGGTCCTGAAAAGCTGATCTGAAAACCAGACCAGGTCCTGAAAAGCTGATCTCAAAACCAGATCAGGTCCTGATAAGCTGATCTGAAAACCAGACCAGGTCCTGAAAAGCTGATCTGAAAACCAGACCAGGTCCTGAAAAGCTGATCTCCAAACCAGATCAGGTCCTGATAAGCTGATCTGAAAACCAGACCAGGTCCTGAAAACCTGATCTGAACACCAGACCAGGTCCTGATAAGCTGATCTGAAAACCAGACCAGGTCCTGATAAGCTAATCTAAAAACCAGACCAGCTCCTGATAAGCTGATCTAATAGCTGATACCTTTTATTTATTAAACATGGATGAGAAAATTTTAAAAAAGTTGGTGTTGACAAGAAAATATCTAATGAAATTTAATAGAATTTTATAATATTGTGAAATTCAATTCCTCTTGTGTAGGACCTCTCAAAGATAACAAGACTGTGTATGTTTAAGTGATATGAAAAAAAAAAAAAAATTTTTTTTTGATCTAGCGAAGTAAAGCCAATAGAGAAACAAAATATAAAAATGTAGACATTTGTAGTTACAATTTATATTTAGTAAATTTAAGCTGAAATAAAAAACCATTTACATATTTTAATATTTTTTCAATATTTTATTTAACATTTTTCTTAAAAATCTTAGTACTAATACAAATTTAACTCTATGTATAAATAAAAATATATAGATATAAAAAGAAAAAAGATCATTAATCGAATATTTGATTTTAATTTACAAATAATTTAGGTGTAGGTAAAAAGATAAAAGTTTTAAGCCATTCAATTTTTACATGCTTTTGTGTGAATAAAATACTAAAAGTAATATATAAATTCATAAACAAATACATAAACAATAAATAAATTAATAAATAAATAAAGAAATAAATTAATAAACAAATAAATAAATACTAAATACATAAATTAATTAATAAACAAATAAGTAAATAATAAATAAATTAATAAATAATTAAAGAAATAATAAATAAATAAATTAAATAATAAGCAAATAAGTAAATAATTAAAAAAATACATTAACAAATAAATACAATTAGTACAAAATTAATATGTCTTTGTCATCTTACATGCAATTTAGTAGGAAGCATTCTATTCTACATCCATTGTTTCATTGTTTCGGTCTATGTAATGTCCCCAAGCACGCGTTTTAATTTTATCTTTCATTATATTTCTCTTATCATCAGAAAAGCTAAGTGCTATTTTATGTAGTTTTTGGGTATATAGTTGATGTGTTTTAGATCTAAACAAAAACATTTCATCCGAGATAATTTTGGATTCAAATAAGCAACTTTTGTAATCATTAATGGACAACTTTTTAATTACAGACTTTTTGACCCCTTTAGATTTTTTAATAGCTTCCGAGCGAAGAGTCGACAGAGAATACATTTTGTGCGTCGCAGAGTTATAATGAAAGGAATAGATGACCTTTGGCAAGCTGATTTAGTTGAAATGGGGAACTATTCAAAAGAAAATAGAAATTATCGACTTTTGCTGACTGTAATTGACACATTCTCAAAATTTGCATGGGCAGTACCACTAAAAACAAAAACTGCACTTGAAACAACTAACGCAATGGAAAATATTTTTGAATTGGGGCGAATACCAAAAAACATACAAACAGATGATGGTAAAGAATTTTTCAACAAACACTTTGAAAAATTAATGCATAAATACAACATTAATCACTACTCAACATATAGCATTATGAAAGCATCAATAGTAGAACGATTTAATAGAACATTGAAAGGAATGATGTGGAAAGAATTTAGCTATAATGGTTCTTATAAGTGGATTGATATATACAAAGATTTACTTAATACCTACAATAGAAAAATTCATCGTACCATTAAAATGCCTCCAATTAAAGTCAACTCAACAAATGAGGAAAAGCTGCTAAATACAGTATACAGTCATATGAAAATGTATAAAATGTCAAAATTTAATGTAGGAGATCATGTACGCATAAGCAAATATAAGCATACATTTGAAAAAGGTTATACTCCAAATTGGACTACAGAAATTTTTACAATTACAAGAGTTCAAAATACAAATCCTGCAACATACATATTAGAAGACTATCTTGGTAATACTATTAAAGGTGGATTCTATACTGACGAACTTTCAAAACCCAGATTTCCAAATACATATCTAGTTGAAAAGGTGCTTAAAATTAAAGGGAAGGAGGTATATGTTAAATGGCTGGGATTTTCTAATCAACATAATTCTTGGATAAGTAAAGATGAAATATTATAGATGAAAGAAAAACTAAATCAACAACAACATCATAGCAAAACAATAATAGCATTAATATTAAGAAACAAATGTTAATTTTAAAATAAGAAAATGAAATAAATATGTAAATTATGCTTATAAACCATACTGTCTACTAAACTTTATTTAATTGTAATCAGTCTGTTATAATGTCAATAACACTTACTCTGAGCTCTAACTCATCAGAATTATCTGCTAGTTACTTTCCTCCTATTGAATTACATGATGCATATGAGTGTGCTCTAACTGATTTTCATTCATACAACAGTATTCCAAATGTAGACACCTACAACAATATGTTTCATATAGGGGAACATACAATAGAAATACCAATTGGATCTTACGAACTAAATGATATAGTTGATTTTATAGAAGAGCAATACAAACTACTCTGTCCAGCAAATAAGATTTTTATTGAAGCTAATAACAATACAATGCAAGTTAAAGTTAATAGTTCCAAGGATACTGTATATTTTAATAAAGACAATACAATTGGAAAACTTTTAGGATTCAATAGCAAAATCCTAACACCAAACCAATATTATTATTCAGATCTTCCAGTTAATATTTTTAAAGTAAATCTCTTGCGAGTTGAAAGTAGTATCGCTATTAACACATATATGAATAGCTCCAAATCGCATACACTTCATGAATTTCCGATTAATGTGCCTCCAGGCTATAAAATAGATGAGGTTCCAAGAAATCTTATCTATTTACCTATGAACACCAGAGAGATAAGTTCACTAGCGCTGTGCGTAGTTGATCAACACGGTGATTTAATTAATTTCCGAGGAGAGGAAATTACAATACGAATACATTTAAGGCCAACTAAATAATGCTAATATACAACACAAATACCTTAAAAAATATAGCAACAAGAACAACATCAACATTAAAGCGATCAGTACAACAGAAAGCATTAACAACATCAAATAAAAATTTTCTAAAGTCCTTGAATTTTAAATTGAAGACAAAATGAGTTCAATAATAGATGTCTTAGATAAGCCCTTGTCTGATGAGAATATAATCAAAAAGGACTATCATACATATGTACCATACTTACAATCTTACAACAATAATGATGAAATTAGAATTTCAATACAAAATCAAGATTTGTACGTGCTACCCAGTGAAAGCTACATTTATGTAGAAGGTTTTGTTGCTGATGATAATAACTCTAAATCTTCTTCATCATCGGACAACTTTATATTAAAAAACAACTTTGTGGCATATCTATTTGATGAAATTCGCTATGAGCTCAATGGAATTGAAATTGATCATACAAGATATTTAGGAGCCACAAGCACCATAAAAAATTTGGTTTCTATGTCACCAACAGAAAGCAACGTGATGCAAAATGCTGGATGGAACAAAATTGACGATGTCACCCTTGTAAATGGATTTTTCAATTTCTATGTACCTCTAAAAATGCTCCTAGGATTCGCTGAAGACTACAACAAAGTTATACTAAATGGAAAACATGAATTGATACTCTTGCGCAATAAGAACGACGAAGATCTTGTACGCTCGAGTGTTTCTACTAAAAAAGCTAAACTTACAATTTCACTAATCTCATGGAGAATCCCACATGTACAATTATCCGACTTTAGCAAATTGAATATGATTAAAATTATTAACAATGCTGCTTCTATACCTATGGCATTTCGTAGTTGGGATTGTCATGTCAATCCACAATTAAACATAGGAACTAGCCATATTTGGAATGTTAAACTAGCTGCAAATAGAGAACGCCCTCGTTTTGTATTGATTGCTTTTCAACAAGAAAATAAGTTTGTTCATTGTGATTTGACTAATTTAAAAGTACATTTAAATTCAGTCTCATATCCATATGATGACCTTAACATAAAGTTCAAAAATGAACGATATGCAATTCTATATGATATGTATCTAAGATTCCAACAAAGCTACTATATGAAAGAATCTCAACCGCTTCTAACTGCACCAGAGTTTAAGACAAAAGCTCCTATTATTGTAGTAGATGTCAGTCATCAGAATGAATCACTCAATAATGGACCGATTGATATAAAAATAGAATTTGAAACAGCAACTAATATTGGAGCAAAAACATCAGCTTACTGTATTCTTATTCACGATCGTATAATAGAATATGTACCCATCAAAGGACAAGTTCGAAAAGTCTTATAAATTGTCTAATATGGAAAACAACATAATTTTCATAGACGTACAAGGTTTCAAAAGTAATTCAAATGATTTCATCGCAAAAGAAGTAGCAATTGTTTTCAACAATTACGAATATAACAATTTCATTATAAAACCCCCATTTGATATCAAATGCTTATCAATAGAAAAGCAAAGAGAAGCAAAGTGGCTAACAAAAAACTATCATCACCTAAGCTGGACTGCTGGATCAGTTTCATTTCAAAGCGTTTGCAATTTTTTAAAAGCCAACGCAAGATGTTCTAAAATTTATGTAAAAGGTGAAGAAAAAAGACGATGGATGGAAAAAATTTTATGCCGAAAAATTTTTAACGTTGAGGATAAAGGCTGCACCAACTTTAAACAAATGGAAATCAAGTATCCAGAATATTTTTATTGTAATTATCATAAATTTGGTGCTTGCGCACTAAAAAATGCTATTTTACTAACAAAAGAAATGTCTTGCTTTAATTAAACTTTTTCACTTTTTAAAATATGAATGTATGTATCATTATAAAATTTTAAAAAAAAATTTTAAACAATAAATGTATAAAAAATAAAATAATCTACAAGTGTTTTCTTAATTCAAATACAAACTACATAAAGGAATGAGAAGGAAGTGGGGAGGAGGAGAAGTTAACTTTTTTGCTTACTTGCAAATGCTTGGTTTTTGTTTCTCTGCTGCTGAGTGTACTTAGTTTGCTGCTTTAAAATAGTCGTAGACAAAGAAAATGATTGCGTTGCAAAATATATATGTATTCTACAAAATATTCCACGCACAAGTACCCACGATCACACATTCATACATACACACATACATACATACATACATACATACACATACATACATACACATACATACATACATACATATACATACATACATACATATTTCTTAAACAAATACACAAAATATTAAATTACCACCGACTATCAAGCTGGACCCCCCACACACAAGTATTAGGGGTGTTCACATACATGTGAACACATAAATAAATATTTTCTCTGATATTACTGATATATTATTACGATAAGAAATTTTTACAGTCTGGCAACGCTGGCAATTTTCCCTTTGGTATTAGAAAAAAATACCAATCATGTTTTGCCGTCGGCATTTGAAAAAAATAATAATCATGTATTGCCGTAGGCATTAGGAAAAATATTCATATATTGCCGTAGGCATTAGGAAAATCATGTATTGCCGTAGGCACTAAGAAAAATAAATTTTCACTATTTCACACCCATTAGTATTAGGAAAAATCATTGCATGATTTTCCCGTTGGTATTAAGAAAAACCATTTCATGATTTTCCCGTCGGCATATATACTTATGAAATCTTAATCTTATGAAACCCCTTAATCCAAACATACATATAAATTCCCACGGTCATAAAAACCCGGACTTATTGAGCCACCCTCGTATGTATTAAACAAACAAAACCCCTTATGTAAACAAAAAATTCCTTATGTAAACAAAAAGTTGGACGGACTTATTGATCCACCCTCGTAGGGTATCAAATTTCACAAATTTCCAAGAATTTTAAAATTTTAAAATTTTAATTACCCAAATTTTAAAATTTTACACTGAAATTCTCAAATTTCAAATTTTAATTACCCAAATTTCACAATTTTAATCGGCGCCAGGACCGGCATTTCACTACTACTTCAAGCGTTGTGCTACAATTTGTTTTTTGCTTTCAAAGTCATTTAGCACCAACTTCATTACAATTGATTACTTTATAAATTGAGATAGTGCTTTGATACAATAACATCTATTGAATAAGTTTTTACATATGCATCCATTCATTTTTCCCGACGTTGTAATGAGCTTTGAACAATTTATAGCAACTTATAGCAAAGAAGTTGTCAAAAACGCATCAGAGACTTATTCTACGTCCTTCTGATATAACATTCTCTTTTATAGCGCTGCAATTAGCAAATAGAAAAAGTTTCGTGCAACAAAATTCATGAAATTTTATGAAAAAATGCTTAATGTAAATCAGTTATAAGTAAAATAACAATTTGGGATTATTATTGCGTTAACAAATGTCTAAATTTAAAACTTAAATTATAACAATTCCCATAAAGAACACTAATTATTAACTTGACTGCACCAGGGCAAAAATAGTTGTGTGGCAACACT
The DNA here is from genome assembly GCA_944452675.1 of Tachina lurida. Lineage (NCBI taxonomy): Eukaryota > Metazoa > Arthropoda > Insecta > Diptera > Tachinidae > Tachina > Tachina lurida. The sequence continues at coordinate 66,330,876 of OX101754.1, read as the reverse complement.
CTATTCTTGAATAACTGTTGTTGATATTTATATTTATTTCCTTTACATACTCTTAACCAGGGACCGTATCGGTTATAATTTTTATTTTAAAAATCACTTTTTAATCATTATTTCTTGATTTTTATTTATCCCTCACAAAATAACTCTTATTTTGTGACTTTTATTTATTCCTCAGAAAATAACAGTTACTGTTACTGATTTTTATTTTTTTGCTTAACTTTTAAAATGTAGAAAGCGTAGTTTTTGCGTTAAAATGAATATTAACCGATTTAAAATTGAACTTATCGCCAGAGTCTTTAAAAAAACTCTTATATGTTAAATTAAATTTACTTTTTTATTATTTATTAATTTTAAAAATTAAAATTTTTTTGAGCAAAAAAATAAAAATCAAAAAGTAACTGTTATTTTGTGAGGAATAAATAAAAGTCACAAAATAACTCTTATTTTGTGAGGGATAAATAAAAATCAAGAAATAATTGTTATTTTCTGAGGAATAAATAAAAGTCACAAAATAAGAGTTATTTTGTGAGGAATAAATAAAAATCAAAAAAATAAAAATCGTTGCATCTACAGGTAGTCCATGTAACATGGAGTATCTTGGTATATTCCTTGTGCACGTAGCACTTCTCTATTATTGTGATTTTTTCACTTTAAATTTGGAAAATAATCGTTATTTGCGATCCCTGCTCTTAACAACTGTAATTTCGAGCTGAAAAAAGTCATCCAATGTAGCAATGGTAAGTAAGAATATATAAAATATGTTGATTATTGAGTTCTTGTTTCAACTTTGTTATTTGTTGAGCTTCTCATTTGTTTAATTGAAAGTTTAACATAATAACTCTAGTTGTTCTAAGAAAATTTTTGGGTAAAGGTTCCCTGATGCAGGGAAGGCATTCCACATGTTAAAATTGTACCAACAACTTTAAAAAGTTGCACTTTTTTGGACTTAATTGTACTAAAAGATTCTTTTGTATTTAAAATTACATATTTTTATTTGTTTTTATTAAAATAATTGACTTTGTTCTGGCTACCGAATTATTTTCACACATTTGCTTGTAAGTTGGGATGTTAAAGCATATGGTTACACCTGTTTAAGTTTAAATTTAAGGTATACAAATTAAAAGCAGGTGCTCTAGTATCCGAATTTAGAAAATTACTTGGAAAAGGACGAGTTCACATTTTTTGATTTTCTCGCTGCGTTTTGCTTTCATAAGACCGATTCCAAGTGATTCAAAACTGAAAATCGACATATACAATAGTTTGAAAAGAAATACGGAGTGAAACTTGGAAGATTCCTTAAATGTACTAATTTAATCATTGGTGTACTATTGTACTTTCCGGGTTTAAATAGCACCAAAAGCAGTACAATTGAACCAATTTTGTAATCCCTGCCCTGATTATATGCATTAGCAACAGTGAAATGCGCATAGGATCCAGCTAAGCCCCTCAATAATAAATTTCAATGTATTTTTAATAAAATATATTTTACTGAATAAGTAAAATAATAATTTGGTTATTAGTGCGTTATCGAATGCTAAACTTAAATTTTTTTCAATTTCCATAAAAAAACACTCATAATTTTTCATATTTGAGAAAGCGAATGCGAATACAATACAAGACATTAAAAAATTACTTCAAAATAAATGAAAATGAAGTTGTATTGGATACATTGATGTACTACAAACAGCATTTTATTTAAATTGAGAATTGAATGGAGCAAATATTTATTACAAATATAAATTTTAAGAGCCTATTTCACCAATTTACTTAAATATCAATTCATATTTAAAAGTATTTTTTCCATATAGAAATTAATGAAAATCGACATTTAAATAATAATTAAATAGAGTTGGTGAAATTGGCACTAAAGTAGAAAGATATATTAAATGATATTTAAATAATCCATGTATATATATAATTAATAGGCAAACATGTTTTTTGTAATCCCTTTTAGCCGGTACTGCATCGATTTTGTAAACATTTATGTGGTTTTAAAAATTTTTCTACAGAGATGTGGATAATCTATATTTGATTGAAATCGGTTCATTATTTTGGGAGCTATAATCGTTTAAAGCTGCTACTACTACATGCACACATAGTACACACGGATTTATTATCTTACAATTAAAATAAAACTTAAAAAAAATTAAATCGACTTCAAAAATAAGCAGTAAAGAGCTAAAAATAATATAGATCTAGTTAAATAAAATATTTTTACTTATGTTACTTAGCACATACATATGTACATTAGAGCGACTAAAAAAAAGTGATATTGTTACCGCTCTGAAAATAAAGCTTGATATGTTTTATGATGATTCAAAAAATATTTTGGTTTTAGCATTGAGCATCCGTGAGCTGGACCATTTTTAAAAAAGGCTTTTTGTTCAGTATTTCGAATTTTTTGTACTTTGCTCCAAGACGACATAAATAAAATTTGTTATCATCGAAAATAGTATTTTAAGCAGCATCCAGTGGTATATAAAACTTGACCACTTGCAACCTACTAATTGAGATATTTAACTAAATACATATTCGGGCTTTACAGTTGCCATATTGACAACCACAAATTTGTAGTTGCTGCATAATTTTTGAAGCAAAAAAGTGGAAAAATTAAGAAGTTAGCTCAATATCGTTTTTATTTTTGAATTTCTTCTTTGCATATTTAAAGAAAATATGCTTAAAAGCTGAAAAAGGCGTTACTTAAACTTATTTTAGGCAATAACATTTACTCACTGTATATGCCATAATTCTAAAGAGCGGTCTAAGAAATTCAATATTTTGTACATAGTTCTGTTCATCAAAAATTAATTCTATTTAACTAATCATTTTTATGATAAGTAATGTTTTAAGCACTTTAACTTAATAATTTTCTTTTTACCTCTTGTATTTCTTATATATTGAACTTTTTTTTACATTATTTTCAGTTGCAAACTGTCATAATCGTATTTTCGATAACTTTTTGGCAACTGGAGGAGGTTGCCAAACATAATCCAATTTTAAGTTTACTTGCGTTGCTAGTTAACTCGGCAACTGAAGTTCGGTTGCCATCCATAATCGAGCCAAAAAAGTACTTGAAATTTTTTTACCAGGTACATATGTTCCTATGTGTTTAGTACCAGTATTACTGACACCAACTTCAAACAGCACTATAGGTAACATACATACATATATAAAAATTATTTTATTTAACTAGATCTATATTATTTTTAGCTTTTTAGTGGTTATTTTTTAAGTCGGTTTAATTTTTTTATTATTTTATTTTTACCTTTTTAGTGCATACTTTTGATAAGCAGAAGTGCATTTAATTTAATACTAAACTTACAGGAGCGTAGCCCCACCTACTTTTTTTTAGCACATGCTTGAGTATTTTTTAAAGCTCAATGTGGGTGCCAAGTTACGTAAAAATCTATTAAATAAAAGCACGCCCACTTTTTTTCAAACAAGATTGTGTTTTTTTAAGAGTTCAAGGTGTGTGCCAAGTTTCGTAAAATTTGGTTAAATACAAACACGTTAAATATTATCCTAAAATTTGATAGGCGTGCCCCGCCCACTTTTTCAAATGCAAGATTGTGCATTTATTTAAGTTTAGGGTGTGTGTCAAGTTTCGCAAAAATCGGTGAAATAGATGCTTGTGAAATATAATATTAAATTTTAATGTGCGTGACTCCGTCCATTTTTTACCTTTCAAATCGTGTAATTCCAAGAATCAAGAGAGTTTTATAGGTTTCGCATCCATCAAATAAAACTATATAGGAAAAATTGGGGCGTGTCCCCGCCCACCCTCTCAGACAACAAACAAAAATTTATAATCATTCAAAAATGTACTGAGTTATGAGGATACACCCCTAAAAAGAATTGAGAGGAATTGTTAACCTCCTCCTTTTTTTGAAGTCGGTTAAAAAAAACAAAATATGTGTGTTGTGTGTGTTTGTATACAAACTACTATAGTATTTCTTTTGATCTTACAATTTCTTCTCTCTTATTTGTTATTGTATGAAATCCATAATATTTAAGCCTATGTATAGGGTGTTTTTTATTGAGGTATAGAACTTTAAGTTGGCATCACTTTTTTAACTGGCGGCCATTTTGTCAGCTGTCAAGTGATTAATATTTAGTTTGGTTTGCCATTTCATCATGAACAGGTTGACAAAAGAACAACGCTTGCAAATCGTGCAAATTTGCTTTATTCGAGCCAGCCGAATTGGCTTTAAAAAAGCCGAATTGGCTTTATTCGAGCCAGCCGCGGCGGCCACATGCCCGAAATCATATTTAAACATTAATGGCATAAAATTATCCTTCCAATAAAGCCAAATTGATGGACATTAAAACGATTTTCTTGTGTTTTATTTCAATTCGAAGTTCTATACCTCTAAAAAAACACCCTTTACATGTGGCTGTGACGTAATTTTGACGACATCACGAAGATACATTTGCTACATACCGTGTATTAGTAACATATCTGCATGTAGATATTCACATCTTACAGATGTTCTGCCTCAGAAAATGTGTTGGACTCGGCTACATGAGTCACATTTGTAAAAATATGTACTATCAAAATTTTACCGGATGTAGCTGTAACTTGAAAATATGCACAAAAACTCAAAAAATATGCTCTTAAAAATAAAATAAATTGGTTTATTTGTGAATGAAAATATATTTTTAATTCAAAAATTCAACAAGATTTACAAATACTATAAGACAAAAATAAAATAAACAAAAAAAAGATCAATAAAACGATGAGCAAAAAAAAAGACAAGGACAACATTAAATTACAATATTCAATTGTTTATATATACAATTTAATTATATTATTTATTTTAAAATGTTGTGATGTCCAGTTTTCATCTTATTAAATGACAATTTTTTATATTATGTCCGTGATGTCCGTCCAGTTTTATTTGCTTATAAGTTTCATACTCAGGGATCGCAAATAACGATTATTTTCTAAATTTAAAGTAAAAAAATCACAATAATAGAGAAGTGCTACGTGCACAAGGAATATACCAAGATACTCCATGTTACATGGATGCAATGATTTTTATTTTTTTGATTTTTATTTATTCCTCACAAAATAACTCTTATTTTGTGACTTTTATTTATTCCTCAGAAAATAACAGTTATTTCTTGATTTTTATTTATCCCCTCACAAAATAAGAGTTATTTTGTGACTTTTATTTATTCCTCACAAAATAACAGTTACTTTTTGATTTTTATTTTTTTGCTCAAAAAAATTTTAACTTTTAAAATTAATAAATAATAAAAAAGTAAATTTAGTTTAACATATAAGAGTTTTTTTAAAGACTCTGGCGATAAATTCAATTTTAAATCGGTTAATATTCATTTTAACGCAAAAATTACGCTTTCTACATTTTAAAAGTTAAGCACAAAAATAAAAATCAAACAGTAACTGTTATTTTGTGAGGAATAAATAAAAGTCACTAAATAACTCTTATTTTGTGAGAGATAAATAAAAATCAAGAAATAACTGTTATTTTCTGAGGAATAAATAAAAGTCACAAAATAAGAGTTATTTTGTGAGGGATAAATAAAAATCAAGAAATAATGATTAAAAAGTGATTTTTAAAGTAAAAATTATAACCGTTACGGTCCCTGTTCATACTAATATGTAAAAATCATGAACTTTGTAAGTTTCATACACTCATACATACATATACATACATACATATTGTAATATATAGGTTTTTACTCTCAAATTAACACTTTTTCCATTCAAATTAAATTTTTTACAAATCAAATTCAATTTTTTTCAAAGCAACTTCAATTTTATTGAGAACTACTTAAATTATATTCAACTCATATTCATTTTATTTCATTTCAAATTAATTTTTTTTCTTTTAGAATTAAATTTTTTTTAAATTCGATTTTTTCCACCTCAAATTGATTTTTCCACAAATTCAATGCAGAAAGATTTAAAAACTTGTTTGTTTTCTTTTATTCGTGATTCTTTTTCTATTATTCAGGGCTATCATGAATAAAATTCCACGTGAAATTTTTCCCTGGGAAAAATTCCAACTCATAGCATATAATAGGGAAAACAAAATATTCTAACTGGAAAAGGGAGAAATTTCACGTTTAATTTTATTCATGATAGCCCTGGGGGTCTACTCTGTAATTCGGAACGAAAGAAAATGCTTTCGAATTTACATGTTATAAGCATACAAATTCGAAAGAAATTTCTTTCGTTTCGAATTACAGAGTATACCCCCTGATTCTGTTATTTATAGTACTGGAAAATATTTCCTAGTACAATAATGGAAACGCCGGTTAACCCCTTTCACACACAAAACTGGTATACAATAATTCCCTTATTGCAGCTATGAACATACATGGCATTTTACATAAAAAAAAGTAATTGCTAATTCTTCGGTTAATACCAACATGTTCACACATTTCCTTGAAGAATTATTCGATAAATTAGCTGAATCCAACATCACAGGTGCTTGGCTGATCCTTGACAATGCAAAGATACACAAAACGCAAGTGATTAAAGATAAAATTCCTGAGTCCGGTCACATTTAAGATTTTCTTCCTCCATACTCCCCTATGCTAAGCCTAATTGAAAAAGTTTTCTCAAAACCTAAGCTCTGTGCTCGTAATATGGTAGCTGATCCAGAGAGTAACATGGACTTGGTCACCATAATTAACCGATCAGTAGAATCCGTAACACCTTCAGATTGCAACAATTATTATGTTGATATGACTATGAATTTGTCATTAGCTGCAACTGGAGAACCGCTACATTGAAAATTTTATATAACAAGTAATTGAAGCTTATTTTAAATTTAATTTTGTATAAATAAAAACTATTTTTTAAGTATTTTCCGTTTAATTAAAAAAAAATTAATTTGAAGTTAAAAAAATTTAAGGTAAAATGAAAAAAAATTAATTTGAAATGAAAAATATTCAATACGACTTGTAAAAAGTTTAATTTGTGTTGAAAATAATTTAATTTGTTTTGAATAAAATTGAAATTACTTTGAAACAAATTGAGTTTGATTTGAAAAAGTTTGAATTTGAATCGAAAAAGCGTTAATTTGAGAATAAAAACCTATAATATCTGCCGTATTCATAAAAAATATTTTAGGTTTATTAAGCTCTTATTTGACGTATTTCTATGGGAAATTTGTCAAATAAATAATAAACCTAAAACATTTTTTATGAATACGGCAGTATAAATGTACAATTTATTTGTCAGATTTAAATATAGAAAGCTCCTGAAGAAGTTGGATAAAAGCCAACGAAACGTCGGGCAAATAAAGATGTAAAAAACAACCATACATCAAAAAGAAATTGTTTTATTAAAAATCTAAAACAAAAATTGACCAAAGACTAGCCTAGGGAAACCCCGACAAATACTAAAAAAGACGCAATCAAAAATTAACAAAGAATAACTGCCATATTAAAAAGTTATTTTGGTTTTAAAAGTACGTTAACACAAAACTGCCACACAAATTTTGACCAAAGCAAATAATAAATAAATTATTTTTTTGATACTCCCGTAAAAATGTAATTCATCTTCAAAAGATAATTTTAACTTTGGTACTGTATTTTGGATAAATAAGAAAAGCTTGTTAATTACAATTTTTATTCCAATAAACAACAAAATATTGACCTAAATTTTCAAATAAAAATCGTTGTCTGTCACATCTAAATAATAAGCTTTTATACATTGACAATGTTCCTTTAACGTTTACTCGGAACAGAGCCCGTTACAAATAGCAAAACCAAATTTTTATTGAAACTAGCGTCCGTAATAATTGTTGAATGCATAAGAAAAATGTACACACTACATGGAACATTCAAAATGAGATTTAGAGCTAGTTTTTCACATAAAGATAAACTCTACTTGTCAGTTAACTGTAGTTTAACTGTCAAATGATATACACACATATATACACATGTATAAAATAAATACTACTGAATTGAAAAAAAACAGTTTTACTGAAAAGTTTAATAAATAAATACAATCATACTTAAATAAAATGGATGTTTCTTATGACGACGAAGATTTTAGTGATTATAAAACATAAAATAACTTGGAATAATTGGAAGATTAGAACACACTAAAATCATTTTTATGTGTGTAATGAATTGGAATTCTTTCAAATATTTCGTTGGGTTTAAAATTTGATGTTGTTTTGTATCTAACTTTTGGAGCGTAACTATTTTTAAGTCCATATTATTTTTTTTTTAATTCTTAAAAATTTCAGAAAACACTTATTTTTTAATATAAATTTTAAGAATTGTCATATCGCTTTTTAAGTGTTGCCCTATTTATATAAATTACTTTCAAGAATGCCATATCTATATTGAAAACAAAGTATGGCATTTCTAGCTAAATTGACAACTTTAATCCATCACTGAAAAACAGCATGGTCGGTTGAAACCCGTTTAACTTTGTTTCTTGGTTAACTCAAACATATGTTAAACTAGGTTGAACTATCTAGTAAAAAACTAGCCCTTAGATGGCGAAAAATAAAATTAAATAGTGGCTTAATATTAAAATAAAAATATTCTATAAAGTATAAAAATAAGCCCTAAAAATAAAAATAAGCATAAATTACTCTCTAAAAATATGCTAAAAATTTGCATGTAATACCGAAATATGCAAAAACAGGCTTTATAGGGTAAAATATGCAATAACAAATCGATGTCAAAATTCATAAAAAGTTCTCAAAATGATAAATATCTTATATCCCCATTTATACGTCACACGAGAAAAAACATGTAATTGCATATTTGCGGTTTCCCTGTTAATGACTATTCGTGACATACTTCATATAAATTAACAAGAGCAAAATAAATTAACTACTTTCATCAAAGGGGCTACTATATACAACTAAGAATTATTTTGAAAACAAAAAGAAGAATATGAGATTTGGAAGGAAAATAACATTTGGAAAATTCATACCTTTGACAAATTTATTCCGTCTTATTCTATATTATGAGGGAAATTTTAAACAAAATTCGACGAAAGATTTTCCCGGGGAATAATTTCAAACAGTAGCAAATAATAGGAAAAACAAAAAAATTTAATTGGAAAAGAGAAAAATTTCTTGCGGAAAGTTATTCATAATTGCAGTGTATGTCGACTCCTCAACGCTATAAAAAATATAGCAATGTGAGTCCGATCACAGGGCAGATGTGTAAACATCTAGTAATGAATTTTTTTTATGTTGGAAGTACTTATGCTTTTAGTATATTTTTATTGATTGATCAATTAAAATTATCAAAACTTTCAATATTGTAAATAAATAGGAATTTTCTGGTTTTAGTTTATTTTATTTAACTTATTTGGGCACACTGATATAGTGCAGTGTGCCCAAATAAGTTGTACTGCATTAAAAATTGCAGTAAGCAGTATATTTACTGATTACTGAAAAAATTCAGAAAATTTTTACTAATAATGAAGTTTAATTTGCATTAACAGTAAAATCGTAGTGCCGTATTCATAATAAAATTGTAGCAAGTGGCAAAGGTTTTTTGTTCTGGTTGTTGTGTACGCATTGCAATTAAAATAAATTTAGTAAATTTAGTAAAGTGTGACTTTGACTCGAGAACGAAGGGTTCCGTACATTCGGTTTTGAGCATTTTTTTAGTGTGGCTTTTTTGAAGGGTTTAAACGATTTTTTTAAGTTTTGTCGCTTTTTCTCGTTTTAGAGTTTTTTTTCTCTGTTTTTGAAGATTTTTTCATTTTGGCGAATTTTTTTTTTGTTTTTGGGTTTTTTTTATTCTGGCGACTTCTTTCATCTTGGCGATTTTTCCGGTTTTTCGCGATTTAGTTTAGTCCTAGAAATTTTTTTTAAATAGGAGCTTTTTGCGTTTTTGCGATTTATTTTTGTTTTTGGCGATTGTTTTATACCGTTTTTGAAAATTTCAAGAATTTTGCTCTTACGGTTTCCAAGATACAGCAAGTTGTCAAAACTGCATAGTCAAAATTGCATTAACTGATGGAACACCCTTTAATTAAAATTTTTGTAAATTTTAGTGTTAATTGTTGTGTCTGTATAAAAATACACTAACTTTACAAATTTCAAGTGTATATACATACAATTGTACGTATATTACATGTATTTGTTGTTGTAGCGGCCAAATGTCTTCACACTGTGTCCAAATTTCAGGTCCGTAGCTCTTACGGTTCTCGGGAAAACACCTTGTGACAGACGGACGGACAGCATAGCGAAAACAATATGGTCCTTTTTCACCTTTGGTGTACGAAACCCTAATAATGCAATTATCAAGTTAAATAAAACAAACAAAAACCAGCAAATTCCTATGTACTTACATTATTTTAAATAAGTTTGTATTGCTTCTTTCAAACACTAATACACTCATACATAGCTCACACCGATTTCATAACGCGGTGTGCATCTCATCTCACTGAAAATTTGTTATTGTATTGTGAAAAAGATTTTTACCCCCTAGCGTACAGATGTTTACACATCAAAAAACTAGCACTTATCTACTTGTCGGAACAGTTGAGTATTATTGAAAACTCCTTACAATTGAAGTAGAAAACAATACAAGGTAATACAAACTTTTTGTTGTCGGGTTGACGTAAAAGCGAGAAATATTAAAAAAAACTGTTCGAGTTTGTATGTATGTTTTTTACATTGCAGTTCAAAACTATTTTCGTTTTATTTAAATCGTTTTGGTAATTTTTGAACAAAACGAAAAAAATGTTCAAACCCATTTAAATTACATGGGTTTGATCAAAGTTTTGTGTTAGAAACGACCGACTGAATTAGTTCGACTCAATTATAGTTTTATTCTAGACTTGTATCGAACTCTTTCAGTAGCTCGTTTTTGACACAAACCAATGATCGAACCCATGTATTTTAAATGGGTTCGATCATTGGTTTGTGTCAAAAACGAGCTACTGAAAGAGTTCGATACAAGTCTATTTTATTCGAGTTGCAGAGTAGAAGGTCAACACACTAATAATCCATACTACCATTAGCGAACGTAGGAATACATATACATATATCTGTTGAACTTGTAGAAAACCACTTATGTATGAATTTAAAATTACTGTTCAAGTGCTCAGGCAAACTTTTAATGTATGTACCTTAGTGGCCGTTAGTGGTATGGAGAACTTCTTTTTCCGATTTCTTCTACTCTCATCACCTAAATCGGTTCAGTTTTATGTAAAAAAAATACAAAACAATTTCATACCGATAAGTTGTGCTTTAGGGGGTGCGTCCGGCCCTCAAAGTTGCCCTTCAAGCCCATTTTTCAATGTAATATTTTGCATATGACTATCTTTTTAAAAAATCATTTAGAAGGATATGACATATGGCAATATTTTAGCTCTTTAAGTCAACAACATTAGTCTCAAAGAAAGTTTATTGCTAAAATTAATAGTTTAGAAAATTGAAAATAATGAGGAAAATAACCAACAAAATACCAAAAATTTTATGTAACAAAATAATATTTATGTATATGGAAATTTTTTATTCTAAGCAAGTACAATTAGAGCTTATATATATCAAATTAGTTCATACATATACATATAGTAAAAAAAACTATAAAAAAGCAAACAAAAAAATATTACATTGAATATATGTGCTTGAGGGCCAACTTTTGGGTCGGACGCACCCCCCAAAACACAACTTAACGGTATAACATTTTTTTTTATATTTTTTTACATAAAACTGAACCGATTTGGGTGGTGAGAGTAGACGAAATAAAAAAAATAACGGCCACCCTAATGTACCTATAAAAATGTGATCATTAGACGTAATTAATCGAATTTCATTAGAATTGTGTATACATTTCTTTTATTTTTTCAACATGTTCAGGTTTATTATCGTTATCATAGGGGTGAAGAAATCGATAAAAAAAATAAGACAATGCTTGGTATATTAAAAGCTACTTGTTGTTGGTCCATCGCAATTAAAAAATACGCTTATATAATAGATAATATGTCAAACATTATTGTTTATTTAAATACATATTATATATTTAACAAAACAATCATATTTTTGCAACTTACTCGTATTTGTATGAAAGAGAATTAAAAATTTTCGTAAATCAACTTAAGAGGTAATGCCAAAAGTCCTCAGATATCGTCCCTACCACGTCAAACAATTTAATATGCAAAATGCGTTTTCCGGATTCGTTGCCTTGATCCTGCATTGGGTATTATACGCATTGTATCAAAATGTTGAATCTCTCCGCCCAACAAAAACAGGAGAAATGCTTTTGACCAACTATCGAATAATTACGTTTTTAAAAAAGTACATTATCAAAGTATCCAATATGCACATTCGCTTTTTTGCACTAAATATTATGAGTTTATGACACGTTTGAGACATATCAAACTATCGAATATGGTATATTGAATACTTTGCCGCGATAGAACAAAATAATCTTGTAAAGATAATGCAATTTCATAGTATCCAATATGTCAAATTCATTACTGAAATATTTTATATATAATTAATAGGTAGTTCGCATGTATATAAATTGTCAAAATTTGCAACCATAATATAATGGTTGTTCAGTCGTTAAGCAGCTCTGGGCTGAATAACAGCTCTCGCGTCATCGCAATTATTTCTTAAGTGCGGTCAGGCTTGTGTGTGTTGCTTACCCTTTGAGAGTTTTTCGTCTCGCTTGCACTGGTTAACTGATTTACCACGGATCTCCGACGTGTACATCCAGTCACAAAAACACTTATAAGAATACTGTTATATCACTACAGGAATATCGTCTAGTTACTCCGTCTATTTTTGTACAACAATACTTTACAAATTTATTTCTATATATATATATAAAATAGGATGTGTGTAAGTATGTATGTAACGTATGGACTCCAAAACGGCTGGGCCGACTTTGATGAAATTTTTTTATAATATTGTTTTTTCAATCGAGTAGTTCAAAGAAATTTCTTTCATATATATTAAAACTATTTGTTGTCATTACTTGAAAGTTGTAATACTGAAAACTACAATAAACCCTTTTGTTCTTTTGATATAAAATATATATAAGTTGTTGGTCAATTTCATAAAAGGTTATGGGCGACTCAAAGGAATTACATGGAATCCCTCAGTTTAATGGCCAGGGATTTGATGACTGGCAATTTAGAGTTAAAATTCACCTAAACTCATTGTATCTTCTGGAAGTTCTAACCGGCTGTCCTCCTGATAATGATGTTCTTAAACGGGAATTTTTGAAGAAAGACAAGAAGGTCATGAATAAAATTGTAAGTTTTATTCATGCAGATTGCATTAGCTTTGTTCGTGATATAAAAACCTCCAAAGAAATGTGGAATAATCTACAATCGATGTTTGCGAAGAAATCTATAGTTAATCAGCTATTGATCCGCAAAAAATTAGTAAAGCTGAGAATGAACGAAGGGGACTCAATTATATGCCATGTGATGCATTTTGAAAACCTAGTACGGCAACTCAAATTATCGGGTGCAAATGTGGAAGAAAATGACATATTGGCACAACTCTTTTTAACGCTACCAGAAAAGTTCGACCCGCTTGTAACAGCCTTACAAAACATTGATGGAGATAAACTAACTTTCAATATAGCGAAGGAGAGATCAATTTCAGAAGAAACCAGATTTTCAAACAGATTCGAAGATGATGTACAGGACAAGACAGCGTTTGCAAGCAAGAAAAGTTTTAGAAAGAAAAGGTATTTTAATGGCAAGTGCTATAAGTTTAGTAAACTTGGGCACAAACCGAAGGACTGTTGGCAAAAAGATGCACATTCAACTAAGGCAGTTACAAAAGCAGTGTCGTTTATGGCATGTAAAAATAATATATGTAAATCTAAAAATAATCAAATTGATTTTAAGCTCGTTGAAATCATTATGAAGGTCGTTTTATTTGCTCCTGCTTTGAGAGATAACTTGTTATCTGTACGAAAACTTGTTAAATCAAAGCTCAGAGTTAATTTTATGAACAATTCAACTGTGGTTTTACAAAATTCGAAGATAATTGCATCAGCTCAACTTTGTGGCAACCTTTATGAAGTAACGTTGAGCTTAGAAAATAAAAATGCGTTTTTGTGTAGCAAAGATAACACCGTAACTTGGCATAGAAGGGTTGAGCATGTGGGTATCACAGTTATGGATATTTTAATAAAGCAAAATCTCATTCAAGACAATGTGAAACCAAAAGACATTGGTTTTTGTGACATTTGTACTGAAGCTAAGCAATGTCGAGACCCCTTTGATGGAACCAGGACCAGAGCAACTCGCCTACTTCAAAGTATACATAATAAATAGAATTCCAACAAAAGCTCTAACAAATTCTACAACGCCAGCAGAATTGTGGTTTGGTATAAAGCCAAAATTTTAAAAATTAGAGTTTTCGGATGTAAAGCATTTGCTTGGATTCCAAACTCAAAACGTAATAAACTAGATATGCCCCTAGTGGATATCGATTATAGTATGGTGAAAACCGGAAGGTAATTTTGGCAAGGGATGTGAAATTTTATGAAAACTGTTTTCCCTATGCAAATCAAAGAGCGCAAGTAGTAGAACCAACAATAATACAAACCAGCCACGAGCCCGAAGGGGAAGATGATAATGCTGTGATAGAGAAGAAAATGAAAGTGCCTTAAAGAACAATGGTGTTGCACAACCTACAACAAATAATCAATTATCTAGCTCCGAAATACTCACCAGCGATGAAGAAGATTTCATTAATGAAAACCAGTGTGACCAGATTTTAAAATAATATTAAGCTAAATCACGTTTGAAAAAAAGCTAAAATAAGCTAAAAAGTTACATTTTAGGCTAGAAAATAAAGCTAAACTTTTTTCTACTTTTTTTATCACTTTTTAATAGTTTCTTATTGCTAAACTAACGTTAAATGTTACACAAACATATTTTTTTATTATACATATAGAATATTTGCTTAATGAAATTATTTATTAATTATTATATTTTAGATTTAATGAAGAACAAAACAAAAACTTCCCCAAAATAATCTTAAAAAGTTTTTAAAAATGTAAAAACATTTATACTAAAATACGAAAGCTTTTTAAGTGAATTAATGCTATTTAAGGTAAAGCATGGATCACACTATCTGCACAATGTACCGAGTTTCGTCAGATCAGTGAAATAAAGTCATAAGTAAAGATTTTGCTCTAATTTATCGACTAATTGAAATACAAGGACATAATTTCGCCACACTGTATTGGTAATAAGCCCATATAGACTTATTCCAGAATTAATTGAGTAATAATGCCATTTTGGCTTATTACTTATGACTTTATTGAGGTGGCCCGACGAAAATCGGTACATAGTGTTATCCAGGCTTAAGGCTATTTCAGGTTTTTGTTTTAAGTTAATTGATGCCGCTGAATGAACGTTCAACTCAAGTCAAATAATTTTATACCCAAAAAACTCAAAAAGTGTTTTGGCCACTAATATGAATTTAACTTTTTCCATTGGAATTCTAACCATTCTGCCATTATCTACTATTTTTCTTCTTTCCATTTCTGTTATAAAATTGTCGTATAATTTATATTTTGTATTTTTTGTAAACTATTTTACAATGCTAAAAAATTATAATTTTTATAAGTTGTTTATGTTTTTAATATATTTTTAGAGAACACGCAATTAAGACTAAAAAAGCTAAATGAGTTTTTAAAAAAAGCTAAAAAATAAGCTAAGAGCTAAATGAAAATTTTAAGGCTAAATCTGAAACAAATAAGCTAAATTTAGCTCAAAATAAGCTAATATGGTCACGCTGATGAAAACTGTTTTGAAGATATACCCAACGAAGTGGCAGAATAAGTCGTTTGTCGTCAAAGTTAATTGACTACATTACTGGTCTTGAAGCTGAAGTCATACAAAATATTATTCCTGAGTCTTTTTATGATATATTTAATAGAGATGATAGTAACGAATGGCAAAAAGCTGTTAATGACGAATTAAGTGCAATGAGCAAAACTCATGTCTGGGATCTTGTTGAGCCTCCACCAGAAACCAAACTATTAAAATCTAAATGGTGCTTTAAAATACAGGAAGATAGTAACGGCAATCCAACGAAGTACAAGGCCCGTTAGTAGTTAAAGGTTTTCTACAAAAACATGGTGTAGACTATTGGGAAACATATGCTGCAATAGCGAAACTTACAACCATAAGTATTATTTAAGCTGTTGGCATTTACAGAGGGTATAATTTTCACCATCTTGATGTAAAAACGGCTATCGTACATGGGGACTTGAAGGAACATATTTATATGGCAGTTCCTGAAAGTGTAAATTGTACTCGAAATGTAGCATGCAAATTAGTCAAATCGTTGTATGCATGTGATAGCGAGCTATTGTTGCACCATTTTATTTTTTTTGTCGTATTTTACTTGTTGAGTTAAAAAAAAAAGAGGAAGGAAGGAAATTCTACTTTATTTAAAAATTTAATTAAATCGTTTTTTTAAATTTTTATAAAGACATATTTTTTTTGTCAGAATTTTTGAAAATATTTTTCATTTATAAAAAAAAATTTTTCAAACATAAAGAAAGTGTTCCCCAGAAAATAAATAATTTTAATTAAAGAATTAGAGGAAACTTTACGGAATAATAAAAAAAAAGAAAGAAAGAGAAGAAATAAGGAGGATTGGTAAGATTTTTTTTTTAATTTAATTGTGTTAGAGAGGCTCGTGTTCATTGTGATATCTTTTTGTAGAGATTATCAGGCATTTTGCGGATTCATACAATAACAAGGACTATCGAGAGAGTATTCCAAGCTTTGGGAAAGTTCCATGCTAATTGATTTTTGCCCTAAACAACTATTAATTATTGGGTTGTTAAAATAATTTACATCAAGGGAGAACATTCGTATTGACACGGCTTTCCTTCGAGAGAATTTCTTTCAGACAGTGAAATATAAGGTTTTACTTTTTTTTTTTTGCTTGATACCAAGAGAAAAATTGGTATTTATAACTCCTTGGGAAGGAAATCGACTAAATTGGCAATTTGTCTATATCGTAATATTGCAAGATTACACTTTAATTCTTTGAGAAAACTAGTAAATTTCTTTAAAATTTTAAACACCTTTTTCAAAACTTAAATTTTCACATTTCAATTGTTCTGAAGTTAAATCTTATTTTGTTATATTTTAATTTTTTTTTTATTATTTGAATCATCTCATTTGTTTGCTTTGAAATTAATTTAATTTTCACTTATATATAGTCATCTAATTTATTTATTTTTTTTTTAAACATTCAAGAATGATTTAATTTCATTTCTTAAATTCAAACATTCAATAATTTCATATCGTAATCAGATTTTTATTTGAAAGTGGATTCTGTTATGTTTTGATGTATATATTTTCAAATTAATAACAAAATCCACGTACACTTTCACACTTCACTTGATAATTTTCCCTAATTACGAAATAAATTTCGCAACCAGTCTACGATCATCTGGCGCCAGCTGTCATCGTTGGATTTGGAGAATGTAAGTTTAATATATATATTTTTTTTATTATATGTTCTTAAATTTTCTTTTATTTAAAATTTTACCTACACCGAAACGTTATATTAATTGAATTTTTGGACGAAAAAAAAAATTAAATTAATTAAGTATTAATTTTCATTAGTTTACTTAACGTTCATTTTTTTTTATTGCTTTAAAAAGGTGACCAAATATTTTTGAAGTAAATACATTCATACATATATAACCCTTCAGAAACGTCATGTCATTTTTATTAATTTGATTATTTTTGTTAGATTAAATTTAATAAAAATTATTAGAAACTATAACTTTTCGATAATGATGCTAGTTTGAGTTATTATATTTTCTTGTAACGAAAGGTGAAGTTAGGTATGAGGTGGATAAGTTTGGTTTAATTTCTTTTTACTTTTTATTTCGGGTTGATAAAATAGTTACACATCATATCAGCATGGAGGGAGGGCTAAGTTTATGTGGCAAATTCCATTAATAGCCATAAATATATATATATGTATATATATATATATATATATATATATATATATATATATATATATATATATATATATATGTATATGTATATATATATATATATATAAATATATATATATATATCTATCAATCATCAGTTAAATTTTTTTTTCTCTTTATTTCCTATATGAAAATAATCATAACCAATAAAAATGCTACCTAAAATTTAAAGTCTTGTGTAACGGATTAGCATATGATTGTCAGGGAACACAGTATAACCACACCCAATGACGAGCACAGCCGGATTACTAGGTAGCCCCGTTCCCCAACTAGTTCAACTTAATTGACCAATCGTTACAGAGATTTTTGGCGCCCAACGTGGGGCCTCAGATATCGTTATTTTTAAAATCTTATTGTGCAATTCAATCTTGAATCTGAGGGCTTTTGAATCATTTGCAGGTGATGATTTTCATATAGATTTTACTTTATTTTTATTTATTTTTTTCTTATTTTAATTTCTTCTCTTTCTTCTTGTTGCTTTGGTACTAATTGTTTGTTATTATAATGATAATCAATTCCTAAGTGACATAGTATGAGACTTTGTTTATTAGGTGTTGGGTTCGATTTGATAAGTTGATCTGGTAAATATCGGTTCAATAGTCGTTTGACTCATTTCCATCCTTATTTTAATTATGTATCTTTATTTAGTTTGGTTTTATTTTCTGGTTGTGTGGACATAAAGTTGTTGGCACAATTTCGATAACTTTCCTGCAACGGATTATAAATTCCTTAGGTTTCTGTTTTCTCTTTGAGATATAATTGTTTGTGATTGATGATTGATCGGAAATTTTTAGTTTTTATTTTTATTAAAGAATTATTATTGATTTTTAATTTAGATCTTTTTGATTTCTTTATATAATTTTTTTTATTTATTAATTTTTATTTTACCCATACTTAAAATCTTCACTGAGTAGTTACATATATTAATTTTGTAGTTGTTGTATCGAAATTTATAGAAAAAAAAAGGTTGTTAACAGCATAATTTTACTATTGGGCTTAGGATTTCAGTTTATAATATATTTTGATTGTATCAGATACTTTAATATTTTTAATTTTCCTGATTAAACTTACGATTAGTATCATTTTGTTTGTTTTGTTATTTGTTTTTGTGTATTACAATGCCTTTAGTTCGTAGTGTCGGAGATATTCCTGCTCAATTGCAGCCAGAGGCAAATAATTCGTTTTTGGGTTTTGATCAAGGAGCTTGTGGTGATGCATCAGTCATTACAAATCCTTTAGGTAGACCTAGGACTCGTTTACAATCTAGACGGGAAGCAACTGAACAAATAAATGTTGAAAACAATCGCATACGTCATATTGTAGATGAATCCATAAGGAAATTTAGAGAAGAAATTTTGAATTTAATGACTGACGGCTTTCGAAATTTGGCTTTAGAAAACCAAAATCCAACTGAGCATGCTAGATACATTGATCGAATGGAAAGAAGTGATGAAGAGTTGGTTAATAGAAATATAAGTTCAGGGAATGAACGAACTGCACAGAGAACTCACAGTTTTCGGCGTATAGAGGAAGACTCCGATCGTAACGCCGAAAGGATTCTTAATATAATTGGGTTGAGTTGTGTGAAGCTCTTAAAAAGCAATTCAAAGATTATAATAGTGACTATGATATTAAAGATGACATTTTACGTAGAAAACAACGTCAAAATGAGAGTTTTGATGAATACTATGATGCAATTATGATACTATGTGATAGATTACGGACTCCATTTTCTGACTTCGAGCTGTGTGAGACCATTCAGCGAAATTTAACACCAGAGTTAAGACATGAACTTCTTCACTTGGAAATTACGAGAGTTGATCAACTAAGACGTGCAGTTCGCAGGCATGAAAAATTCGTAAAGGATATGACTTTTTCAAATAGTAATAAACGTTCATACCAAAAAGGACAAATATTGGAAGTTGATAAGGACGATACTCAAGTGATAAAAGAAGAGAATGACGAGAATGAAGAAACGGAAATTTGTTTGCTTGTTAAGTCAGCAAAATGTTGGAACTGTGACAAGGTCGGTCATAATTTTTTTGATTGTTTGGAGGCCCGAACTGTATTTTGCTACGAATGCGGAGCTAAAAATATGTATAAGCCACAATGTCAAATTTGCGCTCAAAACCGGGGAAACTCGACGAGGGATGTTCGTATCAGGAAAAACGGACATCCAAAATAGAATTAAAATTTCCTGATCATTTAAACCCAAATATCAGTACCAAAATTGGTGTAAATATTTTACCTGCTAAATCAAATCTACTTAATGATACCAACCGAAAGGATAAAAATTTATCTACTAATTCAATTGAAAGAAGTTTGACACCGATTCACCCTTTACTGCGACCCTACCATATTTGTTTAGAAAATTATAACCTTGCTAGGGAAAGAATTTTTAATAAACCTGATTGTTCACACAAGCTCAATAGATCTTCAAGAAGGATAAGAACATATTACAAAAATAGAAAATATTTTAGAAATTGTATCATATCATCATTAGCGAATAAAAATAATGATAATAGACCTTATATTTTATTGAAGCTGCTTAAGAAAGATCGTTTCGCATTATGAGATAGTGGTGCTAACATTAATGTCATTGGAAACGAATTTTGTATGGAAATTCTCAATTCTGGTGATTATAAACGTTGTACCGGTAGTGTTAAAACAGCCGACGGACAAAGTCAGTTTGTTTTAGGAACTCTAAATTTAAAAGTACAATATAATGGTCAAACAAGGATTATTGACTTCTTATTAATTCCATCCATTAACCAAGATATAATTTGTGGAATGGACTTTTGGAAAAAATTTAACATACAAATTATTCCTAAAAATTCAGTGTGTGAAATAAGTTCAGAGGAAAAATCGGAAAAATTCCATTAAATCCGGTTCAACAGCAACAGCTTCAGAAAGTCATATACTACTTTCCAAATTCAGAACGTGATGGTCTTGGATGTACATATCTTTTAAAGCATAACATACATACAGGAAATGCGATTCCCGTCAAGCAAAGATATTATCCAATATCTCCTGCAAGAGAAAAACCTTTATGTGCTGAAATCGACAGGATGTTGAAATTAGGTGTATTAGAGGAGTGCCCAGCTTCTCCTTGGTCATCTCCTGGTATTCTTATAGTAAAACCTGGTAAAGTACGTTTTTGTGTGGACAGCCGTAAATTAAACTCAGTTACGACAAAAGACGCATATCCCATCCCAAACATAGACGGACTAATTTCGAGGCTTCCTCCAATTTATTTTATATCTAAAGTTGATCTAAAAGATGCCTTTTGGCAGATCAAATTGGACGAAACCTCGAAACCAAAGACTGCATTCACTATCCCTAATCGGCCTTTGTACCAGTTACTAGAATGCCGTTTGGATTGTGTAATGCACCACAAACAATGTGTAGACTGATGGATCAAGTCATTCCGTTCAATTTAAAAACAAATATTTTTGTATATATAGATGACTTACTGATAGTCTCGAAAGACTTTGACGAACACCTAAGACATTTACAGGAGGTTGCTATACAATTGCGTAAAGCTAATCTTACTATAAACATCAAAAAGAGTAGTTTTTGTATACGTCGTGTACAGTATTTAGGATATATTGTTGGCGAGGGATGCATGAAAGTAGATTCAGGAAAAGTGAAAGCTATATCCGATTTTCCACCTCCAAAATCAGTGAGACAACTTCGTCAATTTCTTGGTATGGCTGGATGGTATCGGAGATTTATTGATGAGTACGCGACTGTTACTTTTCACATGACGGAATTGCTATCAAAAACGAAAAACTTTATTTGGACAGAGGACGCACAAAAGGCATTTGAAACTGTTAAGTACAAGTTAACCTCTGCTCCTGTTCTAGTGCATGCAAATTTTGAAAAACCTTTCATACTACAATGCGACGCAAGTATGGTTGGAGTTGGTGCTGTTTTATCGCAGCTTGATGATCAGGGGAATGAAAGGCCCATAGCGTATATGTCGCAAAAACTAAACAAAGCGTAGAGAAATTACTCAATCACTGAATTGGAATGTTTGGCAGTCATTCTAGCCATTAAAAAGTTCAGAGCATACATCGAAGGACATGAATTCAAGGTCATCACTGATCATGCAAGTCTCAAGTGGTTGATGAGACAAAAGGACTTGTCCGGACGGTTGGCAAGATGGTCTCTCAAATTACAAGGTTTTGATTTTGTTATTGAATACCGTAAAGGTAAAGACAACGTAGTACCGGACACGTTATCTCGGTCTTTTGATGGTGAAACAGCAGTGGCTGAATTGGACTTAGAAGTTCTTCCTTCCGTTGATCTTAACTCAGGTAGTTTTGAAAGTCCTGAATATACACGATTAAGAGAAGAATTTACAAAAGCAGAATTTCCCGACTACCGAATTATGGATAAATATATATACAAAATAATGAACTTCACATCTGATAGTAATGACGAGTCCGAATCATGGAATCTTTTTGTTCCAGAGGAACTTTGCAAAGAAGTTATTTATTCAGCACACGACTTGCCAAATGCTGCTCACGGTGGCATAGCTAAAACAGTTAATCGAATTAGGCAATTTTTCTATTGGCCTAGATTGGTTACAGATGTAAAGAATTATGTTAACAGTTGTATCACATGCAAAACATCTAAATCTCCCACTATATCCCTTAAGGCACCTATGGGTCAAATGGTTGAAACTGAAAGGCCATTTCAGCGATTGTATATAGATCTGATTGGACCTTTTCCACGCACAAAGAATAAAAATATGGGAATATTGATTGTTTTAGATCATTTTACTAAATTCACTTTTTTAAAGCCATTAAGAAAGTTTTTAACAAAACCCATAGTGGATTATCTTAGGGATGAAATTTTTAGTTGCTACGGTGTTCCGGAAGTTATAGTTTCGGATAACGGTAGTCAGTTTAAATCAAATGAATTTAAAAAGTTAATAGACAAATTTGGAATAACACATAAATTTACAGCTGTACATAGTCCTCAGTCGAACGCAAGTGAACGAGTAAATAGATCCATCAACGAAGCACTAAGGTCATATATTCGTAATGACCAACAGCAATGGGATGCATACTTGGCAAGTATTAACTGCGCAATTCGTAGCAGTGTACACCAGACGACGGGACGGACTCCGTATGAGCTAGTTATTGGACAATCAATGATGGTTCATGGACAGGACTACGAAATTTTACGGAATTTGAATATTTTGAAAGAAACAGATACACAAATAAAAAGAAATGACAATTTCGCACTTCTACGGGACTCTATTCAAGCAAAGATAAGACAAGCATATGATCGGAATACTAAATCATACAATTTAAGAACTCGGATGAGAGAATTTAATGTTGGTCAAGAGGTGATACGACGCAATTTTGCACAGAGTTCATTGGCGAATAATTTCAATGCCAAACTTGCACCTACAGGTGTAAAGGCATTAATTAAAAGACGTATTGGTAAAGTTAATTATGAAATAGAAGATTACGTGGGTGGACATACTGGTGTTTATCACATAAAAGACATATGGACATGATTTTCTGAAAGTCTGTTAGTTGTGTATATCCTTTGTCGCTTGTTTCAGATTAAAGTCTGTAGCAAGCTTGGCTTTTAATCTGTTTTGTGATAGCGAGCTATTGTTGCACCATTTTATTTTTTTTTGTCGTATTTTACTTGTTGAGTTTTTTAAAAAAAAAAAAAGAGGAAGGAAGGAAATTCTACTTTATTTAAAAATTTAATTAAATCGTTTTTTTTTTAATTTTTATAAAGACAAATTTTTTTTTTTGTCAGAATTTGTGAAAATATTTTTCATTTATAAAAAAAAAATTTTCAAACATAAAGAAAGTGTTCCCTAGAAAATAAATAATTTTAATTAAAGAATTAGAGGAAACTTTACGGAATAATAAAAAAAAAGAAAGAAAGAGAAGAAATAAGGAGGATTGGTAAGATTTTTTTTTTAATTTAATTGTGTTAGAAAGGCTGGCTCGTGTTCATTGTGATATCTTTTTGTAGAGATTATCAGGCATTTTGCGGATTCATACAATAACAAGGACTATCGAGAGAGTATTCCAAGCTTTGGGAAAGTTCCATGCTAATTGATTTTTGCCCTAAACAACTATTAATTATTGGGTTGTTAAAATAATTTACATCAAGGGAGAACATTCGTATTGACCGAAGTGACTAGATCTTCAAATTAAACACGGCTTTCCTTCGAGAGAATTTCTTCCAGACAGTGAAATATAAGGTTTTACTTTTTTTTTTTTTTTGCTTGATACCAAGAGAAAAATTGGTATTTATAACTCCTTGGGAAGGAAATCGACTAAATTGGCAATTTGTCTATATCGTAATATTGCAAGATTACACTTTAATTCTTTGAGAAAACTAGTAAATTTCTTTAAAATTTTAAACATCTTTTTCACATTTCAATTGTTCTGAAGTTAAATCTTATTTTGTTATATTTTAATTTTTTTTTTATATTTGAATCATCTCATTTGTTTGCTTTGTAATTAATTTAATTTTCACTTATATATGGTCATCTAATTTATTTATTTTTTTTTAAACATTCAAGAATGATTTAATTTCATTTCTTAAATTCAAACATTCAATAATTTCATATCATAATCAGATTTTTATTTGAAAGTGGATTCTGTTATGTTTTGATGTATATATTTTCAAATTAATAACAAAATCCAGGTACACTTTCACACTTCACTTGATAATTTTGCCTAATTACGAAATAAATTTCGCAACCAGTCTACGATCATCTGGCGCCAGCTGTCATCGTTGGATTTGGAGAATGTAAGTTTAATATATATTTTTTTTTTATTATATGTTCTTAAATTTTCTTTTATTTAAAATTTTACCTACACCGAAACGTTATATTAATTGAATTTTTGGACGAAAAAAAAAATTAAATTAATTAAGTATTAATTTTCATTAGTTTACTTAACGTTCATTTTTTTTTATTGCTTTAAAAAGGTGACCAAATATTTTTGAAGTAAATACATTCATACATATATAACCCTTCAGAAACGTCATGTCATTTTTATTAATTTGATTATTTTTGTTAGATTAAATTTAATAAAAATTATTAGAAACTATAACTTTTCGATAATGATGCTAGTTTGAGTTATTATATTTTCTTGTAACGAAAGGTGAAGTTAGGTATGAGGTGGATAAGTTTGGTTTAATTTCCTTTTACTTTTTATTTCGGGTTGATAAAATAGTTACACATCATATCAGCATGGAGGGAGGGCTAAGTTTATGTGGCAAATTCCATTAATAGCCATAAATATATATATATATATATATATATATATATATGCATATATATATATTTATATATATATATATATATATATATATATATATATATATATATATGTATATATATATATACAGTTAAATTTTTTTTTCTCTTTATTTCCTATATGAAAATAATCATAACCAATAAAAATGCTACCTAAAATTTAAAGTCTTGTGTAACGGATTAGCATATGATTGTCAGGGAACACAGTATAACCACACCCAACGACGAGCACAGCCGGATTACTAGGTAGCCCCGTTCCCCAACTAGTTCAACTTAATTGACCAATCGTTACAAGCAAGCATCAAAATGCTGGAACGAGAAGTTCAACAATTTTTTAGTCTCCCTTGGATTCGTAAGGTCAAAACATGACTACTGCCTTTACGTTAAAATGAATGAAAGCGAAACAAGCATCTTAATTCTTATTTTATATGTAGATGATCTACTAATAGCTGGTAATAATATTGATAATATTAAATCTCTTAAAGAAAAACTTTCAAATATTTTTGAAATGACTGATTGCGGCCCACTGAAGTTTTCCTTGGGCATGGATATACATTTCGAAAACAATAAATTACAAGTATCACAAGAATCAAGCATTCGGAAAATATTAAAGAAATTCGGAATGTTAGATTGTAATGTGGTGAAGTCTCCAATGGAAAAAGGGTTGCAGTTAGAAAGCAGTTTATCAAAATCAGGCACCAATCAACCTTATCGAGAACTCTTAGGAAGTTTAATGTATATCATGCTATGTTCTCGACCTGATATATGTTTTCAATTCGGCTATTTAGGCCGTTTTAAGCAAAATCTTTCTGACATTCACTGGCAACATCTAAAACGCGTTGTAAGATACCTTAAAGGAACATAGAAAACAAAATTAACTTTTATTAAATCCTCAAATGAACCTATTTTGGGATTTTGTGATGCAGATTGGGCATCAGATAAGACTGATCGCAAATCAGTTAGTGGGAATATATTCCAGGTGTATGGTTGCACTGTATCATGGTGCAGCAAGAAGCAACAAAATGTTGCAACTTCCTCGTCAGAAGCTGAATACATATATTTAAGTCTAGCAACAACTGAAGCAATATGGATCTCTGGAGTTATGAAAGATTTAAAAGAAGTTGATGATTATACCGTTAAAATATTCGAAGACAATAGAGGATGTATTGGCATGGCGAATAACCTAGAAAGTAAAAGAGCAAAACATATAGATATAAAGCACCATTTCATAAGAGATAACATATTAAAGGGTAATATAAAGCTTGAACATATTAGTACTGAGTTCCAGTTAGCAGACTTATTTACCAAATATTGGATATCAACAAATTTGTAAAACTACGAAATGATATAGGACTAATCGATTGAGAGGGGGTTTTATAATATTGTTTTTTCAATCGCATAGTTCAAAGAAATTTCTTTCATTTATATTAAAACTATTTGTTGTCATTACTTGAAAAATTGTAATACTGAAAACTACAATAAACCTTTTTGTTCTTTTGATATAAAATATATATAAGTTGTTGTTCAATTTCATAAAAAATTTTCAGGGAATATTCAGAATATTCAGGCGGGCGACATTGTGAAGTCTGATTTTTTTCGGTCTGCGGGCGAAGGGGCGTGGCAAGATCCAATTTTCATATTGCACCACGAATGCCATATATATATTTTTATTTTTTTATGCGGGGAGGGAGGGGTAGCGAAGCACACCGGGTTAAGCTAGTAGTAAATAAATAAATAATTATTTTTTTTAGTACATATATTTATTTATTGTTTCTTCAAATATGAACTAACAATAAGTATTCAAATCTTAAATCTAAATATAATTAATTAGGCCTGACCCGTGTCGGACATAAAATAAGTGATAGTTATTAATAATACTTAAGTCGTGATAAGCAAAAACAAAAGCATTTTCAAGCATTTTCTTCTGGAGTGTTGTAAATAACAGCACTTGTGTCCCTCTTTTTTAGGCGGATGTGTTCAGTAAAGTTCAAAATATTACGAGCAAGCGGATCAGGATGTGACTCGAGTTTTGTTAAATATTTGCCTGCGTATTTTGCAATTTCTTCAGTCACTAGTGGCATATTTAAATCAAGATGTATATTTGAATTTTTTCTATACAATGGAGCCGATGTTATTAACCGTAAAATTTTGTTTTTCCTTCGTTGGATTCTCTCGACATTGGAAGTTGAAGCAGTACCCCGTAGCTGAATTTCGTAGCACCATATAGGTTTTAAGAGCGAGTTGTATATTAAGAGCTTACAATCTAGGCTGGGGATTGAATTTCTACCAACCAGCCAATGTATCTGAGTTAGTTTAAGTTTGATTTGCGTTAGCTTAGAGTCAATGTGGTGCTTCCATGTGAGCCTACGATCAAGATGCATACCAATGTATTTCACATGTGAATTTTGAGAAACACTTTGATTATTGATTGTAATGGGGGAACAAGTGTCTTTTCGTAGGGTAAATGTTACCTGAGCAGATTTCTGTTCGTTTACCTTCATTCTCCACATGTTTAACCATAGGTCTAGCTGAGTAATATTTTGCTGAAGATATCGGGAATCCTCATGAGGGTTTTCGTGCATACTGAGGCAGCCTGTATCATCGGCAAATGTAGATGTGTAAATATTACTGCTCAATAGCATATCACAAGTATAAATCAAATACAAAACTGGCCCCAGTATGCTCCCCTGTGGCACACCGGATGAGATTATTTCAGGCGTACTCATAAAGTCTCCTTCCACAACAGTGACCTTCCGGGCAATAATGTAACTTTCCAACAGATTTAGAATGTTTATTGGTAGGTAAATCCTTAATTTTAAAATTAGGTCTTCATGCCACACTTCATCAAATGTCTGAGAAACGTCAATAAACAGTGCAGAGCTATACTTCTTTTCTTCAAAAGTTTTTCTTATAAATTGAACCAATCTATGAGTTTGATCAATGGTGCTATGATGTCTTCTAAATCAAAATTGATGATCCGGTATGCACTCATTATCAGTTAGAATTGGGGACAATTTTATCATGAGTAACTTTTCAAAGAGCTTTGAAATTGTTGACAGCAAACTTATTGGCCTATATGACTCAGCCTAGGTAAGATCTTTGACCGGCTTTGGAATCATTTTAACCTTGACAAGCTTCTAGCTGTTTGGATAATATTCCAGTTGTAAGATGGCATTAAAAATGAATAACAGAATTCTAATAGCTTTACGAAGCAACTTCATCGGCATCTGGTTACTAATTTCATCAATACCCGGAGCATTTTTCGGGTTGAGTTCTGCAATTAGTTTTTGTACATTACGCATCTTAAATTTTATTGGTCGAGGGGGTAGCACAACTACATTTGGCAAATCAACGGCAGCAGAACATGTGTTTTGGGGTAACTACGGATTTTAAATCCAGAGAATTTTTAAGAGATGCAGTTTTTTTAAATGCAAGCAACTCTTGGAGTCGTTTAGTGCACTCTCTAAATCTGATTTTAAGTTGAGGTGATCTGTGCTGTTGCCATCATCTTCTATCCGTAGAATAAATTCTAGTAACCCTAGTCTGCGGATGGGAGGTAGTGGCATGTTCAGCAGCCTATTTAATATTTTCATTAAGGTTGGCAATGTTAGATTCAATATCATCAGGTGTTCTTAGCGTAATATTTTCCGTGCAATGACTACTAAGATATTTTTTGAATCCCAGCCAATTAACACGATTTATCAACTTCACATATGGGTGAGGTAAGTCACTTCTTAATGGGCTACAAATTGTAACGATCATGGGAGAGTGATAGGACGAGAGATCTAAAGAAGCTTCAATTTGAATTAAATCCCTAGAGATATTTTTCATTACGCCAAAATCTATAATATCCGGAATTTTTTTTATGTCAGTAGGCCAATAAGTGGGCTCCCAACTCTAAATGACGAAATAAATAATAAGTCGCTATTGTTTTCTGTAGAGTTAAAAATTTACTTAAACCAACCGGTTTCGGGGTTTAAACATCGAAAGCAAAATTGTTGGAATTTGTATGCTTTCAACATAAAAATTCGAAAGCTTTTTCTCTGTATTTCACAAACATAATAACAGTTCTGTTGAATTTTTTAATCCATATTTAATATGCACTGCTGCCCTTTTGAAAGTGCCAGCTACAATATCTGAATCCAATAAAATTTGGATAAAACTTGGCACAATTGAGTTGTGCAAATTAACGTTCACATATTGCCTACCTCTAGTGCTAGTCCATTTATCTATTGTTAAACTATATTTCTGATCATTAGATTTTTCATAACTCAAGCGTTGTTCTACAATTTGTTTTTTGCTTTCAAAGTCATTTAGCACTAACTTCATTACAATTGATTGCTTTATAAATTGAGATAGCGCTTTGATACAATAACTTCTATTGAATAAGTTTTTACATATTCATGCATTCATTTTTGCTCACGTTGCACAGTGCGAAATTTCTTGAGTTTAGCGGAACTTAGTTATTTAAACCAGTAAAACAGTTCTATTTGTTAGTTTTTAGGGTTTCGTACACCAAAGGTGAAAAGAAACCCTTTTGTTTTCGCTACGCTGTCCGTCTGTCTGTCGCAGGGTATTTTCTCGAGAACCGTAGGAGCTTCGGTACTGAAATTTGAACACAGTGTGTAGACCTTTGGCCGCTACAAAATGGTGTTCCGCATACACACTAAAAAGTTTCAAAATTACCTAAACAGCTACCAAAAAAAAATTTACTTTGATCTAAGAAAGGTAACCCGTGGCGACTTGCGATTTAGTTCAGTGTTATTAATATGTGCCAGTAAGACGTATAACACAGTGTGACAAAACAAAAATACCTACAAAGTGTTACTATTTTTCTGGTAGGTCGAGTATAACAACAATCTGTATTTTTAATTTTCCAAGCACCTCCAAAATATTGAGTTACGGGTAAAAATCGGTATTTCGTACCCATAAGCACTTATCAACCTCTATCTAAGGTAAATATCAACCGATTTTAAATGTATAAACGGATATAGAAAGAAGAGACTAAAACCTTTCAAACCATGTACAGTTCGTTTCAGTGAATTTCAGATGTATGTATGGCTGTATTTTTTCACCAAATATAATTTTTTCGGCTTTATTCGACATTTTCCTACTTTGGACTCGTTGTTAGGCAGTATTTTTGTACTGAAACCATACTGTCTATAACTTTATTTATAAAACATAATTGATTAAGATTAATTCGCAGGTTTGTTTTAAAAAATTCCCTCGAAATTGACCGAGTTATTAAACATTTTATTAGAAGACTTTTTGTTAAAAAAAAACGTTCTATTTATACGCTTTCGGTGTACACAGAGAGACTGAATAGTGCTAGGAATAAAACTGGTACTAACGACGAATTTCTTCCACCTCGACGAATTCGTCGATAAGAGCTCACTGCGTACATTCATCGTGTGTTCGCACTGAAAAATTCGTCGTTCGCCCCAGTTGTGTTCCTAGCACTACTCAGTCTCTCTGTATCCACTCACAACTATTATACTTCAGACCAGTGATGGGAAATGAGATTTGCATTTCGGTATCAAAAACAAATTTTTTTAGTACTTTTTTGATCCCGAGAGTACCAAAAATTATAATATTTCTTATTTAAATTTTATTAACAAAAAATTATAAGAAATTCATTTACAAAAAAAGGAACACATAGGTACAAATATACAAATAGGTGTAGCCTGTATTAGAATTAATACAGTTGGAACATAAAGCTTGCCCCGTATTCCATAGCTCGCTAAAGCCAAAGCTAAATTCGACCGCTAAAATGCTGAACAAATAGAACATTTTAAATTTTTGGCGATGACATAAAGCAATAAAATTTCGGCGAATTACATTTTTAAGCCATTACCTGATTTATCAATACCCGTTTGAAAATTGCATTCGTAGCCGAAAATCGACAAATTGATTTTATGGATTCTTAGCGATAGAGATTTAGCTTTAGCGAGTTACAGAATACGATGGCTGTTGATTTATATTTTGTTTTCATGAAATTTTGGTAAGAGAAAAAAAATTCGACATTTATAGAGGAGTGAGGCATGGATAAAATTCCGTAAGCTACTCTCGATATATCAGGAAACATGTATTCATCTAATGCGTTTTTATATAAGCCAGTGCTCTATATTGGTTGTTAATATTTCAAATTATTTTTCTTTTCTTTTTTTTCTTTTCCCTGGGAATATTTTAATTAAAAGTGGTATAATGATATTGGTTTAACAGATAAAATACTTTCAGGGGGAAACTTACTAAACCAAACTAACATTTTATTGTCAAAGTCCACTTTTGCCCTTAGAACTTAATATAAACTTTTTAAAATTTTCTTTAAACTGATTTAAAAAAGTTGTTTCAATAGATCAACTTCTGTGCCACATAAAATATCATTGAATGAAATATGGTTTTCGTTGATATTTAATTGTGGTTACACTTTTCTAAAAGATCTTTACTAATAAAGCTTCGTTCTATTTGTCGAGAAAACAATTTAATTATTGGCAAAATATATGCATGCGCGAGTCTTCTGACTGCATTTCTAAGTTGCCCGTGAGAGTATCAAATTTCTTAGGGGAGTACTACGGTACTTTTTCATGTCAAATAGTATCAAAAAAAGTACGATCGTAACAACTTTCCCATCACTGCTTCAGACAATAACAATATCACCTAATAACACTGCATTACTTAATAACAACAACGCTACAACAACAAATACATGTAATATACATACATACAATTGTATGTATATTCACTTGAATTTGGTAAGGTTAGTGTATTTTTATACAGACTACAACAAATAACACTAAAATTAAAAAAATTTTAAATAAAGGATGTACCATCAGTTAATGTAATTTTGACTATGTAATTTTGACAACTTGCTGTATCTTGGAAACTGTAAGAGCAAACTTCTTGAAATTTTCAAAAACGGTAAAACAAAAAAATCCCAAAATTATAAAATTGCCAAACCGAAAAAAATCGCCAAAACAAAAAAAATTCGCCAAAACGAAAAAAGGCACCAAATTAAAAAAAAATCGTAAACGAAAATAAATCGCAAAAAACCGGAAAAATCGCCAATATTTAAAAATCGCCAAAATGAAAAAATCGCCAAAATGAAAAAATCGCCAAAATGAAAAAAATCGCCAAAATGAAAAAAACTCGCCAAAATTAAAAAAAAAATCGCCAAAATGAATAAAATCGACAAAATGAAAAAAAAAATCGCCAAAATTAAAAAAATATCGCCAACATTAAAAAAATCGCCAAAATGAGAAAAAAGCGATATATAAACAAAAAAAAATATTACAGTTGAAAAAACGTCAAAAACTTAAATATACGTTGTATTAAAAAAATGCTCAAATCCCAACGTACGGAATGCTTCGTGCGCGAGTCAAAGTCCTACCTTACTGAATATTTTTTTAATTTGTTAATATGGGGAACTACCAAAAATACCCAAAATAACACTGTCCCCTGTAAAAAAAAAATATGCATATATCGAAAAAAACATTTAGACCTACAATTTGAGACCATAATCATTATCCGGAAACTTGTGGAAGTTATTTTTTTTTAATTTGTAAATATAAGGAACCAAGAAAAATACCAAAAATAAGACTGTCCCCTGTGAATAAAATAAGCATATATCAAAAAAATCGCGACAGATTTTTATAAACTAAACAGCATCGGTAGAAAACATTTAGACCTACAATTTGAGATCATAAGCATTATCCGAAAACTTGTGAAAGGAATTTTTTATAATTTGTAAATATGGGAAACCACGAAAAATACCCTAAATAAGACTGTCCCCTGTGAATAAAATAAGCATATATCAAACAAATCTCGACAGATTTTTATAAACGATATAGCATCGGTAGGAAACATTCTTACCTCCAATTTGAAACCATAATCTATATCCGGAAATATGGGTATTTTTGAATATTCATTCCAAATAATAAATCCAACACTTTTTATTTTAGGAGTATTTTATTCTTTGAATTTTGTTTTTTTTTATTTTATATTTAAGTTGACTGTATCTTCTATGTGTTAAAAACTGACTGAATGCCAGAAGAAAATAAAGAGCAAGCTACAGTAAAGTTATATGTGTGTGTGTGTGTTTGTTTGATAGAAAAAAATGCAAAATATTTACAGTGATGCAATCAGGGAATGTTCCTCAACTTGCTGGCCGACCCTGAAAGATTATTTTAGCATTCGGGTAGTTTCACAATCTTGGTGATGTTTCTGGTCATTGTTCCTCGAGCAGTCTTCAGCATCACAACTCTTGTCATCCCATCATACTCTACCTGGGAAAGTCTCGATCACACGGGCAATGATCCACGTCGAGGGAGGCGTTCTGTCTTCTTTAACTAAAACCATGTCTTCTACCTTGATGTTGGGTTGAATATTGCACCATTTTGGTGGATGTTGAAGTGAGGTGAGGTATTTTTGGCTCCACTGCTTTCAAAACCCTTAGTACATGCAATGTACATGTTGCCAATAATTAAACGATTTTGCCCTACGTTAGTAACATCATCTTCTGGAATCATGGTTGATGGCCTTCCAAGCAAAAAATGTGAAGGTGAGAGGTAGTTAGTCTCGGTGTCTGAGGCGTATCCTAGAGGCCTGGAATTGACTACTGCTTCCACTTGAGCCAGCAGGGTGTACATTTGGTCGAATGTCAATATGCTGTTGCCTATAACGCGACGTAGGCTGAAGTAGTTAGCACGTTGACTAAAAAACCGAAGTTCCTGGGTTCTATCCCTGAATCCAACAGTCATTAAATAAGAACACCACGCATTTTTGTGATGTGCGTTAGTGTCCCTTTGTGTCTGTTGTTGTAGGAAAGTTCAAGTGATGAAGGCATAGTCACTGGTCACTGAACTATACCGACCTCAGCAGATATTAATCCTAATGTAACATCAGAGCACCCTCCTTCGTTGTGTAGCAAACTCATCGACGAAGTAAAGTAATCAATAAAATGGCTACAAGACACAGCTTCAAAAAAAATTAATACGCCTCATTTAACATCAGAGAGGCGCTGCAACTTTGCATTATTAAAAATGTGCAAAAAGCAGAGTTGCAAAAGAAGGAAGCTTTCCTCTATATCTTCCTTCACCACCTGTCTTCTCTTTCACTATCCCTTTCCTAAAAAAAGGTAACACCTAGTAATAGTAGTAGGCATTAATTGCCTGAGTGCTACTTCTCTTTTAGAAAAATGTAACTTAACAGAGCACACGCCCGATTCCCATATGCCACCGGCGAGTAAGGTGGTGTAAAAATCCATTTGATTCCCTCTTGAGCCAAGGTTGCTGTCACTATTTCATTATGGCTGTCAGCTTGCAAGTATTGATAGAGTTCATTCAGCTTACGTTTAGCACCAACGAAGTTCTTGCCACTGTCGCTAAAAATTGTAGCATATTTTCCACGACGAGCCATAAAACGGCGTAGGGCTGCCAGGAAGCAATCGGCCAAAATGTATGGCGGGTGTGACCATACATACGAATAGGCATATGTAACCTTTGCGGTGTCTGGCGTTTCTACCATGATGTAATGTAAGACTGATTGGACCGGCGTAATCGCACCCGGTATTCTCAAAGGGAAAAGCTTGTCTAACTCGAACAGCAGGGAGATCTGCCATTCTCTGTTGCGTTGTATGCTGAGCCTGTCTAAAGCACCTCAGGCATTTGTGCGTTGATTGGCGAATCAAGTTTCTTGCCCCTATAATCTAGTACTGTTGACGCAAAATAACGAATAAGGATGATACTCCGGGATTTAAATTTATTTTATATTGATCCTCTATAATTAGCCTTGTAACCTTATGATTTCTTGGAAGAATTATTGGGTGTTGAATGGTATCCGCGAGTTCTGAATGTTTTATGGGACTAACTACCATCAGGAGTCCATTGTCATCAATATGTGGCAAAAGTTTTGTCGTAGCAGCTTGCTCCTTTCTGATGCGAAGTCATTCTGGGACATTCTTAAGCTCACGATTTTAGCTTTGGTAATCTCATTAATTGTTAGAAGCGTATTGATTTGGGATTTTCAACCTTATGTACCTTTAGATTTAAGAAAAGAACATCATATGCTGTGACGCGTAAAACTTTTCACCACGTGGACGTATTTTCAAGCAACATTTCTAACGGATGTTTTGTTACAGATTGATGCGTAGATAAATTAGCTGTAGCAGTTTTCATTTCGACTTCTACTTGCAGAATTATTGAATATGTTTTCTCACTTTTGCAATTCCCAAATTGTTCTAGATTCCTCAAAAACGCAGGTCCCGACCACCAGAGATCATGATCTAGAAGTTGGTTCTCTATCAATCCTCGGGAAGAACAGTCTGCCGGTTTTTCTTTCGTTCGCACGTGTTTCCAAGCGCTGCGTGGAAGAGTGTTCAATATTTCCGCAGTGCGGTTACCCACAAAGGTTTTAAGTTTGGTTGGCTGTATGGATAACCACGCTAATACAACATTTGAGTTGCACTATGCATGCAAATCAATGTTCTGGTTTGGTAAAGATGATACAAGTGATTTTACCAGACGAGTAAGTGACACCGCTTCACATAATTCCAATCTAGGTAATGTGATCTGCTTAAGCGCTGATACGCGAGTTTTGATGCCATTAATGATACATGAATGATATCATTGTCATCCTTCATAAAGCAGTATACAACAGCTGAATAAGCCTTTGTCGACGCATCGCTGAAACCGCGTAAAGTAATTTCTATATTGTTATTTGGGATAAAGCGGAGCAACTGTAACCGGTCAAGATTTGTTAAATCGGTTTGATACTTATACCATATTTCTGCTAAATGCGGTGGTAGAGCATCATCCCATCCCGAATTCATAAGCCACAGTTCCTGAAACAAAATCTTGATCTTTATAACCACCGGTGATACGAGTTCCAAAGGATCAAATATATGAGCTACATCAGATAATATTGTCCTTTTTGTAGCGTGTTGTGCAATTCCCAACGATATTTTGTACCCAATGGCGTCCTCATTGGAGTACCAATGTATGCCAAGTTGGCACAATTTTATCAGTGTTGGAAACCCACTGGCTAAGTTGAAGCCCAGCCTGGGCGAGTAAATCAATAAGTTCATCCCGATAGTTTAGCAGCTGATATTCAGATGAAGCTCCTGTTAACACGTCGTCGACATAGAAATCTTCTAGTAAAATTCTTGATGATTTGGAATGAGATGTCTTGTAATCTTCCGCTAATTGTTGCAATACCCTTACTGCGAGGAATGGCGCCGAAGCAGTTCTATATGTGACTGTGCATAGCTGAAAATATTTACTTATTTCAGTTGTTATCTCTCCAGAGGATTCTTTTAGAATGGCGGTGTTTTTCAGCTATCCAGATCTGGCGAAACATCTTGATGATATCTGCAGATAAAACGTATTTGTTTAAGCGAAATCTTAAACAAACGGCAAACAAATTGCGCTGAATCGCGTGTCCAACGTATAACCTATCATTCAGTGAAACACCTGTAGTGTTGTTAAATCATCAAAAACTACCCTGAGTTTGACCCCAATAATTAGATGATGTGGTAAGTAGTATACTCGGTGATCTGCAACATCGATTTCAATCGGAAAAAGCTCTCGCATATGGTCTAATGTTTGGTATTCCTGCATAAGTTGTATATATTGTGTTCTTAGAGTAGAGTCTCTGTTTAACCTACGCTCAGTTGCTTTAAAACGTTAAAGTGCACCCTCGTACGTTTTGCCAATTTGATATTCTGTTCCTTGAATGGAAGTTCAATTACGTATCTTCCGTCGAAATGGCGACTATATGTTCTCTTGAAATGTTCTTCCACGATGAACGCTTCATTGTCTAACTTGTTGATAACATTTGGACAGTCTTCTATTTCCCAGAAGGCTCGAATGGATTGGTCTATATCCACTAACGTGTGTAAAGTTGCCGGTACATGATCGTGACATGATAAAAAACCTGATGTTATTACCCAGCCAAAAATTGACGAGATGGCAAATACCTTCCCGTGATCATCTTTCAGTTTTTCTAACGATAGGACATTCCAAGTAGAATGTCAGTGGGCGACTAGCGATACCACTGTGGGTCCGCGAGCTCGATAGAGCAAAGCAAAGAAGAGTCCAAATTGTTTATGGATGACCTTGGTAAGGACGAGGTAATCTGCCCCAATACGTGTACGCAAGCGAATCTTGTGATAATCTTGACTTCAAATGAATATAAGCATGACCGCGTGTTGGCTCAGCCTTGATTGATTGAATACCAGAAAGAGCCATACGTGAAACATGACGTTGCAAACCTAACTTTTTGATTCAATTCTCCGAGATGTATGAATATTACGATGCTGTATCTAGTAAAATGCGGCATTCAATGAAGTTTGCGGCATGGTTCCGGACATTAACGAGTGCAGTTGGTAAAATGCGTTTAAGAACTGGTTTCCCTAGCGTTTCATTACTAGGTTGTGAACCCAGAGTGTTCAGCGATACTTGCTGATTAACCTCAGGTTTCGCCATAGCAATGCGGTGACTATGCGATAAATTTTCTTGTTGCAAATTACCTGAAGATGCATTGTGTAAAAGACTGTTGTGACTGTGTTGACAAATACGACATTTACTCTTAGATTTGCAGTTGTAAACGTTGTGCCCACTGCGTAGACAGTTAAAACATAAATGTTTATCCCTAACCAACTTACGACGTTCATCACTGTTCAACGACAAGAAATGTTGACACTTATAGACATAATGTTCACTCGACTAACAATCTGCGCAACCGTTGTACTCGTTAGTAGTAACCATCGTCGGAGAACAATTCTGCTTTGAATTTGCTAACTTTGTAACTGTTTTTTCTGTCAGTGTGTTTACCGAGCTCAATTTCTTCACAGCGCCTATCCAAAATGTCAAAAACGTGCTTATTTTAGGCTTTGTTTCATCTCGAGTTTGTTCTATCCACTTTCTGCGAGAATCGGAATCTATTTTAGTTTGAAGAATATATATTAGCCAGTGGTCACACTCAACATATCCGATCACTTCTAAGCCCCTGATAACTTCGTTCGGTATATCCGAGATTTTGCGTAACCCGGAAGAACTTTCATCCTTCATTGATGAAATCGACATAAATGTTTCAATATAGCGCGGACGATCATAGCGTTCTCTCAACCTTTCCCATGCAGTAGAGTAAGATAAATCAGAAATTTGCATGTTGATAAGGTTTGCAGACTCGTCCTTCAATACTGATTTTAAATAATTACATTTACGTATATTTGATAAATTTGGCTTGGAATCTATAGCGCTAACGCAAAGATCTTTAAATGCTGGCCAATCCCTCTATTTGCCAGAGAAAGTTTCAATTCTAATCTTCTGTAGATCATTATCACCATTACGCGTGTTGAGAGGTGAATCAAGTCTGTCTTATAATGATTAATGTTGTTCAGCTAATTGGTCAAGTGCGATATCTTGTGGATTAGAAATCGATCCACTTGGTATAAGAGTGTTTAGCATTTTTTTGGAAACTCACCTTAACTGCAAAATATTTTGCCTCATACTCTGCAAAATCTTCCTCAGGACCTACAAAATCTCCTTCGCCTTCAAAACTGTATAGTTGCGAAGTAAGTTCCTTTAACTCCTCAAAAGCGGTCTCTAAGCATGTTAAACGAATTTCAATTTAATCTTCATCAATACCGTCAGGTGGATCATTTACAAAGTTAAATGCGCGAGAAATCGAAGCTTTTTTGACGCGACATTTCGATTGAATGCTTTTCATCGTAGCCAGAAATATTTACCAGTATTATGGTTGCCAAAACCAATTTTAATTGTTGTGCAATTGTGTTTAATGTTTAATTTACTTGATGTCTCAACGTTCACAACTGTTGTTTTATTCATGCACTTAAGGTCTGTTGCTTGCCGCGTGAAGTTGCCGATTTGTTTATATGGTATAGTCAACACAGCTTCATGAATCCTACCGTTCAATTCTTTTACTTAAAAACACACGAAAAAAAACATTGTCTTTGTCCGAAAATATCCATTTACTTTTCTGTGCTTATGTACACTTTTTTCTAATTACCATTCAGTTAATGATCATAACACTTTTTAAAACACTGCCTATTTTGCTTTAGGTAGTAACATGTCATCAAGGCCAATGAGCATGCGCATTTATGTATATATTGTTTATTTTAATTGTTTATTTATTATTTGAAGTACAAAAAGTTTTGAAGTTAAAATCAGCAAATAGTCTTTGCTGTTCAAAGTTTTAAAATGGAATGAAAACATGGAAAATAATTTAATATATAATGACGGATAGTTCAAAACTAGAATAATCTAGTAACATACACGTTGCCATCTTCTTTCAACACGCCCCTTAACCGTGGATGTAACTTTACAGTTTAAAAATATTAATTTATTTTCATTAAAGATACATAATTGTTATGTTTTATCTTCGATAAATTCTTAGTTAAGATATTCGCCACCATATCATTCGTTGGACAATACTTCAGAGTAATTTCATTGCCCCGGATGACCTCCCTTATATGATGGTACTTTATATCGATGTGCTTGCTTCTCTTATGGTAGACTGGATTTTCTGCTAACTTGTGCGCCCCTTGGTTGTCAATGTGCAGAATTACTGATTCGCCTTTAGAATAAACCAACTCCATTAAAAGTTTCCGCAAGTATACTGCGTCTTTTGCATTTTGTTGAGCCAATTTTGAAACTGTATGTAATATATCTGGCCGTGTTGTTATGGCCAAATACATTAAAGTACCAATCATTGATTGATAATGCTGACGATCAACTTTCTCACAATCATCTGTACACTGCAATTGATGTCCTGCATCTAGTGGAACCCAAACTGATTTACAATTATTCATATCAAATCGTTTTAGCATATCTTTAATGTATTGCGTTTGACTCAATTGTATAGCTCCTGTTTCTCCACATCGATCTATTTCGATACCCAAAAAGTGACTTAAGGTTCCTTTATCAGAAACTTTAAATTCTTCACATATCTGTTTCTTTACATCTAAAAGAATGGATTTTTCCTTGCACCAAATAATTAGATCGTCCACATACACGGCAATTAATATTAAATTACCATTACGATCAGACTGGTAGAGGCATGGATCACCATCACTTTGTTTAAAACCAAATTTTTTCAAAACTCCATCGAGTTTGGCATTCCAATTCCTGCCTGACTATTTCAGTCCATATATTATGCCTTATTAAGCCGTAGAACTTTGTTTGGGTGACGCATGTAAACCTCGTCGTGTAAATCACTAGTAAGATATGCTGTACTTACGTCAATTTAATGAAGGTGCATTTTGCATTCAACCGCCAATGCCAATAATGTACGTATGGTAGAGTACCGGATTACTAGAGAAAAAGTTTCTGTATAGTCAATTCCGTATCATTGACTACACCTCTTAGCCACCAATCGCGCCTTGTAACGCTCAACTTCACCTTGCTTATTTCTTTTCAGTGCAAATACCCATTTCCAGGATATTGCCTTATGACCATGAGGTAAATCTACTAGCGACCAAGTTCGTTTCTTCTCAAGTGAAGAAACTTCCGCCTGCATAGCCTCTAACCATGCGTCACTATCAGAACTAGGAATAGCGTCTTTTACAGTCTAAGAAATATTAATTTCCACTAAACTATTGAAATCGTTAAACTGCTTACGTGGTCTTCCAGGTTTGTTACTGCGTACAATTCTTGGTATTCCAATTAGTTTTGGCTGTGGGTTTTCATGGTCTTGCTGCCGGCTATTTTGTCTACTGCTTTCTTCTTGATCTATTTCTTGTTGCTCAGTTACCACATCTTCTTCTTTCTCCAAGTTTTCCTCTGTTTTCTTCAGCTGCTGTATCAAACTCTTCTTCTTGTTCTCTATCGTTATTTAAGTTTTCAGTTGGTTGTACTACAAATGTGGTATTATTATCTTCATTTTCAACGCATATTGTTAAATAATCCTCTGGTCGTTTTTGTTGTTGTTGCTCATCACCGTTGGTGTTGTTCACACATATGTTTTCATCAAACAAAACATCTCTATGCTCAACCACTTTTTGTGTTCTTTTGTTAAAAAGCCTGTATGCTTTTGCTACTGTTGAATAGCCGACCAAAAAGAACTGCTTACCCTTTGGCTCGAATTTCGATTTCTTGGTCTTATCCTATGCTACAGCGTATGAACCAAATGCTCGAAGATGTTTAACACTGGGCTTCCTACCACACCAAACTTCAAATGGAATTTTATTTTCGTTGTGTAATATTTTTGTTGGACATCTATTACGAATGTACGCTGCAGTACTTACAGCCTCTGCCCACAAGCTTTGCTGCAAACCAGAATAAAATAACATAGAACGGCTCATCTCCACAAGTGTTCTATTGCAACGTTCAGCCACACCGTTCTGTTGTGGTGTGTACGGTAAGTAGTAGGGAACTGCCGCTCCCAAGTCAATTAAAATTTTGAAATTTTAAAATTTTAATTACCCAAATTTTAAAATTCTTGGAAATTTGTGAAATTTGATACCCTACGAGGGTGGATCAATAAGTCCGTCCAACTTTTTGTTTACATAAGGATTTTTTTGTTTACATAAGGAGTTTTTTGTTTACATTAACTTTGTGTGAACGCGTGATTTTTTTTTGAGGTTGCATTAATTGTGTGAATGGGTGATTTTTGTGGGGTGGATTAAGGGGTTTCATAAGATTAATATTTCATAAGTATATATGCCGACGGGAAAATCATGAAAATGATTTTTCCTAGTACCAACGGGAAAATGATGAATATGATTTTTCTTAATACCAATGGGGTGTGAAATAGTGAAAATTTATTTTTCCTAATGCCTACGGCAATGCATGATTATTTTTCCTAATGCCGACGGCAATACATGATTATTTTTCCTAGTGCCTACGGCAATACATGATTATTTTTCCTAATGCCTACGGCAATACATGATTATTTTTTCCAAATGCCTACGGCAATGCATGAGTATTTTTCCAAATGCCGACGGCAATTCATGATTATTATTTTTTCCAAATGCCGACGGCAAAACATGATTATTATTTTTTCAAATGCCGACGGCAAAACATGGTTATTATTTTCTAACACCAAAGGGAAAATTGCCAGTGTTGCCAGACTGTAGAAATTTCTTACCGTAATAATATATCAGTAATATCAGAGAAAATAGATTTGATGACTACTAGACGATTCTCATATGAATCGTTTGTATGTGTGATTTCCTCACTCGAATAAATTGTTTATAAATAAAATATTTAAATAAATTAATTAATTATGTGAACACCCCTAATACTGGTGGTGGGGGGTCCAGCTTTATTGTCGTTGGTAATTTAATATTGTATTGTATGTATGTGTATGTATGTATGTATGTATGTATGTATATGTATGTATGTATGTATGTATGTATGTGTGCATGTATGAATGTGCGATCGTGGGTACTTGTGCGTGAAATATTTTGTAGAATACATATATATTTTGCAACGTAATCATTTTCTTTGTCTACGATTATTTTAAAGCAGCAAACTAAGTACAGTCAGCAGCAGAGAAACAAAAAGTAAAATTTATGAATGCTGCAAGGATACTGCTTCTAATTTTAGTATAAATACGCCAACATTTCTAACCAACACATCAGTACGTTATTGTATTTACAAGAAGTGTCATCAGCAATTGTGTTAAAGCGAAATAATAATAAAATAATTAAAAATGAGTTCATCAGGTTATCAGTGTAATACATGTAATAAGGTATACAAATATCAAAAGTCCTTTTTGGAGCATGTTAAAAACCATAGTGTACAGAATCAAGTGGTCGTAAGCCGGGGCATAAATCCAGAGCTACCACAGACATCTCTTCAAAATCACCAAAATCCATCATCATTCATTCATCAACAATATCCTTCTCTTCAGTATCCTCAATACCAGTTACCATTAAAT
Organism: Tachina lurida; assembly: GCA_944452675.1. NCBI lineage: Eukaryota > Metazoa > Arthropoda > Insecta > Diptera > Tachinidae > Tachina > Tachina lurida. The sequence continues at coordinate 66,287,702 of OX101754.1, read as the reverse complement.
TTTCAACAATACGGTATGCCATGGAATAATCAGTTTTTGGGATACAATTATAATCCCAATGTGATGCAATGGCAGCCTCTTAATTATCATCAACAAGAGTACCAGCATCAACAACAAGATCATCAACAACAAGCTCAACAACAACAACAAGCTCAACAACAGGGTGTGGGTATCCTTGCAGGTACTTTATTCGACGATGCTATGGACATAAGCTTACCGGAAAGTGATGGAGAAGTAGAAGAAAGAAGAGAAAAAACTCTGCCAACTCCAATGAGTACTTCGCATGCTAGAACAGATCAAGTAGAAGCGAATGTGCGATATTATAAAATATCTAAAGCATTCAAAAATCATATTGCCACTTATGCAATTTTAAACAAAAAAGATCAACTTCTGTTGGAAGAATTTGTTGAAGAAAATAAAAATGTTTTTATGGAGAGACTTCAAGTGAATTTAAGTAAGCATTCAATAATTAAATTTCATGTGAGTATTGTGGCGGAGTATATTAAAATTGTTGGAGAAGAATTAGAGTTGTGCATAATATCACATGTAGCCAAAATGAGTTTGCTGACGAAGGCAGATAGTATTGAAGAATTATTCCGGAAGCAGGTTGCGGAGATTTCAACCAAAATGTCCGAATTTGAAGAGAGAGATTCTGGTTGGACTTAGTCACACATAGTCTGAGCAGAAATTAACATCAACAAATCTTCGCTTGTCAGAGGATCGAACGGGATATCCACACCTCAAAAATTAGCACGAAAAAGAGCTTGTATCAACATTGAAAATGATGATGACTACTGCTTCAAGTGGTGCCTAATTGCTGCCGTTGATACCACGACATACGATCGCCAAAACGTTGCAGTTCTTATAATATTCAAGACATTGCTGCAGAGACGATTGTTATGCGAAATGGTGTAGCGTTCAATTTCAAAAATTTACGCTTCCCATTAGGATTAAACAAAATCAAAGAGTTCGAGGTGAACAATCCAGCAATAAGTGTTAATGTATTTGGCTATGATGAGGGGGCCAATCAGATTATTGGTCCTTATTATGTCACCAAGGACGAGAAAATTAGCCATGTAAACTTGTTGCTTTTGGAAAATGGTGAAGTTCATCACTACATTTTGATAAAAGATATATCAAGGTAAGTCAAAAAATTATACAAAACTTTAATTTAATGATACATATACTTCTTTTATATATTTTATAATATATACATTTTACTCATAAACTTTTATTTTACTTTTTTATCATTCACAGACTTTTATGGAATCCGCCTACCACACATAATCAAAAACTACACTTCTGCAACAGCTGTCTCCAATATACTCATAGGGAGACAATCATGAGTACTCATAAGGAGGAATGTGGGAAGATAGTCACAACTATGCCATCAGGTCCGGATGCCATTCTTAGTTTTAAGGGACATCAAAGAAAGATGGATGTCCCTTTTCTTGTTTACGTGGACTTCGAATGCATCTTAGAAGATATAAGTGATAGTGTAAGTAGTAAAACAAATTTAATAAAAAAGCACACACCTTGTGCCTTTAGTTATTTTATTAAGTGTATGCATAGTAATAATTTAGATAAATTTAGGATATATACGGGGGAAGATGCTTCAAAAAAATTTGTAGCATATTTAATTAAGGATTGTGAAGAAATATATAATAACCACTTAGTTAACAATAGACAAATGGATACTTTATCCCCTTCAGATACTTATAATTTTTATAGTGCGGTAAATTGCCATATTTGCCAAAAATTTCTAGGCAAAGATCGTGTCAGAGATCATTGCCACATTAGTGGTAAATTTAGAGGTGCAGCCCACAACAACTGTAATTTAAATTACCAAATTCCCAAATTCATACCAGTTTACTTCCACAATTATTGAAATTATGACTTACATCTTTTCATTAAAGAATTAGGTGAAATTTCGTTGCAACTGAAAGTACTCCCTCTCAATAAGGAACTTTATATATCCCTCTCCCAATTCACAGAAATGAGTGATGGCCATAAGCTTGAAATAAGATTTCTTGATACAATACGATTTATGGCTGAGAGTTTGGAATCATTAACCTGCAATTTGTCGGATAATGATTTCAGCACTATAAGGTCCTTATTTCAGTCAGAAAAAGAATTTCAGCTTATTAAGAAAAAAGGTATTTTCCCGTATGAGTACCTAAATTCATTCCAAAAACTAGATGAATGCCAGCTGCCTTCACGCAGTGATTTTTTTAATAAGTTGAACAATAAAGAGTGTTCTTTAGAGGAATACTCACATGCTGTAGAGGTATGGAATACTTTTGGTTGTGAAACAATGAAATATTACATGGAACTTTACTTAAAAACAGACGTCCTCTTACTGACAGATATTTTCGAGAACTTTAGAAAAGTTTGTAAGGATATTTATGAGCTCGATCTTTGCCAGTATTATACAGCACCTGGCCTTTCCTGGGATGCAATGCTCAAATATACAAAAATTGAGTTAGAATTATTGACAGACATAGACATGTACAATTTTATGAAAAAAGGTATACGTGGGGGATAGTACAGTGTAGTCAAAGATATTCGAAAGCAAATAATAAATATTTGCAAGATTTCGACAAAGAAAAGCCCTCAGAATTTCTCGTCTATTTAGACGCTAACAATTTATATGGATGGGCGATGTCGGAATATCTTCCTCATGGTGGGTTCAGATGGTTATCACAAGACGATTTGAATCTGGATCCAAACAGCATAGCTGATAATGGAACAGACGGTTATATATATGAGGTCACGTTGGATTATCCCTCTCATTTACACGACTTGCATAATGATCTTCCTTTTTGCGCTGAAAATAAGAAACCTATGCAAGCGAAGTATAGCAAGTTGATAACCGATTTCTCTACAAAGCAATCATATGTGATACACTTTAGAGTTCTCAAACAGTGCTTAGAATATGGCTTAGTTTTAAAGAAAACTCATCGTATTCTAGCATTTAAACAATCTCCATGGTTAAAAGGCTATATTGACCTAAATACCAGACATAGAGCCACTGCTAAAAATGCTTTTGAAAAAAATTTTTTCA